>CM042146.1:4179237-4189237 GCA_023376005.1 Doryteuthis pealeii | reverse complement strand
AATATATATTTATATATGTACAGACACGCATACACACAGACACTCACACACATACACACACCACACACACACACATATAATATTATATATATTATATATATATATTATATATATACTCCTCCGCATGAACAGAATGTGACACAACGTCAATTTCTTAAGCGGGTTTTAACAGGTGTGAATTTAAGGCCTCCCTTCTCTGAGACTGGTTGCATAGCCAAGGTTAAAGAGCATGTGTTGCATACCATTTACCCATACCTGAAAGGGAGAGTAGTTTGGATGCATACCTTTCCTAAGTGTCTTAGCCATATATATATATATATATATTATATATATATATATATGGTGTGTGTGTGTGTGTGTGTTGTGTGTGGTGTATAAGATAAACAGAGGAGGGTTGAGAAAGATCAGCCTTTTAGTTTCATGAATATTGATTTAGCATCAGGTTTCAACAGATGTATCTTAGGTTTCTCTTCTAAATCCTTTGTGGTTACTAATTATCAGATTTGAGTAAATATATCATTTTTAAGATAACGGAATGATAGGAAATACAAAGATGTTATTGAATCTTTAAAAGTTTGTAAAAATTCTGTCAGATTTAGGTTTATTACATAGCCAGTTATTTTTTGGAGGATGTGTGCTTAATTGAAGTCATACCTAATTTTAAAAATTAATTAGTTAATAATTAATGGATTTAGGCGAGCATATATGTTCAAATGTAAGGCTAAACATTTGAACATATATGTACAAATATACATATATTATTAACTAATTAATTTTCAAAATTAGGTATGACTTCAATTAAGCACATATCCTCCAAAAATTGTCGGCTGAAAGCCATATAAAAATAAACACATGTTTGTTTATTTAACCTCATAGCCAGTTATATATTGGATATTCAGCTGTGAGTAGTAAAACAACTTTGCGCATTTTTGCTTTATTTTCACATGTAGTTATTTACTAAATTCAGCTAACATGATATAAGGTACTATAGTGGGATCCCTAATGAGGATTGCCTTGCTACCCATAGCAGTGTTGACTTTTCTAATTACCTTAGATTATTATTCTATACTTAATTAAAAAAAAAAAAGAAATTTCTTTTTTTCTTAAGCTTTTCATGTTTTAATAAATAATCTATATCTATCTGTACATCTATACATACAGGGCAGTTTGTGTGTGTATATATGTATATCTTGATGAAACTACGAAAATAAATGGATCATATTACCTTTAGGCACCCCTATTTGATCTCTATTAAGAAAGGACATGTTTTTCATTTACACCGTTAATATCCAGTTGTTTGTTCGGGGTTAGTTTTATAATTTAAAAAAATATATATCTAAAAATCGCCTGTTAAAACATCGATATTGACCGTGTGAAATTGAACAAAACCATTGCGGCTTAACTTTTCAACGTGAGTTGGCTGTAATTTCCATGCCCAGTTTTAACTTGAGTGAACAAAATCCTGTACTATTGTCTTTAAAGTTAGAAGATCAAAAACCGAATTTTAAATGCTGTACAAATTGATAACCGCATCAAACATCAAGTTGACTGCTTAGCAAAATCTTGTTAGAAATACATTCATCGGAGTAAACGATTTAAATAAATAAAAAACACAAAGTCGTCTCTTAATTGGTTTACAAATATTACATACAAAATGTTGTGCATATTCTTACAGTTTCATAAAAAAAAAAATATTCTCGCCATGCATGTTCGGCTTGCTGAGGCAATTTATTACTGTTGACGTTGAAAAATAAAATTGAATTTCTTTCAAACATCAAGCCAAATATTATTATATTATAATGGAGTTATGTGAACAAAAATGTATACGCAGTTCATTTGACGTTACAATAGATGCCGAAATTTTGTAGATTGTTTGCAGAGTTATATAGTTTCAAGTCACTAATAATGATTCTTAGTAAATAATCGTAACTTCAAGTACCTATTTTCTATATAAATCATTCACTGTTATATCTAAAGTAATCCTAATGATTTAAACACCGTTTTGTGGTTTCAAGTAATTAATAGTAAGTAAAAAAGTAAAGTCGACGGCGTGGCCTAAAGTCGATATCAGCCAGTCAGTGAGGGAGTATAGCCCCTTTTCAATAGCGCTAGACCAAGTAGATTGCATTTAGCATCTGAGGTGGAGCGCCACACCTACCATCAGCTCCTTACTTTACCGCACAGATCCCTATGCTACTCATACGCTGAGTTGGCGAGGACCGGTGTCGAACTAGGAAACCTTGTGGTTTCTAGCCAAACGCTCTACCGACTGAGCTATAGGGCATCGATTATTCTTATTAAATAAAAATTATCTTATATAGCTAACAGGTTTTAAATTCTCCAGATCAGATGGTTTGGTATGAATTATTTAATGCCAAATCCATCCTTGTAAAAGAACTGTAGTGATGTCATTTGAGATATATCTGAGGCAGAGAGAGTTTCTTACGTTTTATCTCGGATATTTATCCGAAACGAAGTGCTTTTGCACAACTGCTGTCCAAACACACTCACTGCGGTGTTGCAATCCAACAAGACTACCAACTACACTAAAGGAACTCCTCCGGGTCAGAGTACGCCTAGGTGTAATGACACCGAAGGGCTACACCCCACGCATATCTCCAGAATTGTGACCTTACCATCATATTGTTGGATTATTTTGGTATATATAAGGTGTGCTATAATGTACCACCTAAATTAATAGACTAGGCGAGATCACGTGGTTTATTCCTCCGTCAATTAGCAGCCATAATGCGTGGGTGATTGACTACTTAATAGCTGATACTGACCGACGTTCATTTGCAATCATTGACGAAGGAACTTACAACGAAAGGATTCTTTACCAAGGACTTCCGCTGGACAAGCACTATTGCTTGAAGCCTAAAGGATGGCCCATAAACGTATAACACATTTGCAGTTTAGTGTTATATATATATATATATATATATATATATATATATATATATATATATATATATATATATATATGGACTCTCCCGTCGATTTTAAACGCATGAGGGTTCATACAATGCACACCCCACACAGTGATTTGTTTAAGTGGTGAAGGCTTGTGTTGGACCATCCACACGTTTTGCCACAGTCGATAGGAAAAAAAATTGGTGCATTAAGGGTTGCCACAAACCCAATCAACGACCGACCTCAGGAATTTTGAATTCAGAGTTATCTCTCTCCTAGACTGGTTACCTACGCAAGGCTGAAGGGCCCAGTCTGCCCTACTATTTAACCCATAGCTGGAGGGAGAATATATGGATTCATACCTTTCCCAAGGGTATTAGCGCTATGTGAAATGCCAACAGCTTCGTCTAGGAATTGAACTCGAATCGACGAGTCTATTTTCCACGACTCTAACCACTAGCCCACGCGCCTCCATCTATGCTCACACTTAAATGTATGTAAAAATGATAGAATACCGATGAGTGCAAATACGGAAATAATAAATTCTTTAAGTGTAGACGACCTTTACATAATGATAATGTGCCTTTTTTAGATTTTTTTAAAAGTAGTACTTTGTTGGAGAACTGTTAATAACAATGCGTACTGTATTCCATTTTTTTGGCCATGATAGCAAGATGAAAAACTGTAAAATAGAAACTGGCAAATAAAGGAAACCTAATTATAGCTTAATGCAACAAAATGGCCCCTAAAATGAATACACATGTTAGCATGAAGATTTGAGGTAGGTATGGGGTCTTACCCTTTCTACAAGGGATACAAGCAGAATATTCTAAATCCTGCTGACAAAGCGGTTTTTGTGCTGAGTATCCGAAAAAAAAATCTGTAATAAAAATCAGTTGCAGACAATAAATAGAAACCAGGGAAAAAAGAAAGAAACGTAATTATAGTTAATGCAATAAAGTGTCCCCTTTAGCACAAATATCATTATTATAGTATCATGCATGCGATTTTTTCCTTCTGTTTTTTTTTTTTTTTTCCTTTTCTTTAGACATCCCCTTTTTAGCAAATCTATAGAATGAACGTTACGTCTATCTAGAAAGGAACTATTTATACACATCTTCAACATACGGCGTATTGCTGTTTAGTTTTCGGTCATGTGAACTGTAAACCGCTTCAGCTTATATTGAAAATAGTGATATAAATATTTTTGCTCAATAGAATTCTCATATTAATTCAATTAGCAATTTAGTAAAGCCATTTTGATCTGGTTACATCTTATTCTAGAATTATAGAAGTGGGGATATATGGGGCAAAATAGATGTTCGAATCAACAAGCTCCCGCCGAGGGGGAACCAAAAACAAGCGAGTTCTCCGTCTTCTCACAAGCCAGACCCTCTGTTGGTCAACACATTGTTCGTCTAGCAGCTGGAAAATCCGTCGTCGTAGTTGAAATAATCTTTAGCAATTCAAAATCACATTTCCTGTTTAGTTTCTGTCGACTAAAATCCATTTCTTTATTGAAAAGCGCTTCGTCGACGACTGCTTCTGCTGCTGCTGACTGCCCAGCGCTCGACTCACTTGTTATTCATGGGCATATTAGCCAAACATCCGGGCACATAAGTCGAACGTCGCGTCCGTCCAGTGCCCAAAACGCATTTGTTTTTGCATGCGGGTGGACGCGAGTTCGATCCCGGCAGGCAAGACAATGTCTTGCTCTTTTTCCTTTCTCGTTCTCCGTCACAAGAATGATATAAAATATAGTTAGCATTTCGGCCAATGTACTAAAATCATGTCACATTCTATAACGGATCCTTACGTAAGTTTCAAATTTTTTCAACTACAGTGATAAGTTACGTGCACTTGGGTTTAAAGAAAGTGTAGTGTTACTTACCCTTAATATATACAAGAAAATTCACATACACAGCGCAGGGTTTATTTACGCCTTTACATTTAAACAGATATGCTCGCCTAATTTATTAATTATCAACCAATTAAATTTCAATTAGGTATGACTTCAGTTAAGCACTTATTCGCCCATGTGTATGACTAAGAATTCTCTCTCTTTTGAATGTGGACCTTTTTACACACTATTTCACACATAAAATTTAACAACCACTCTTGGACAAAGACAGTACTATACTACTTCTGTCCCAAAATAGTTGCTACATCTGCACATAAATTTCACATACAAAATTTAACCACCATTATGAGACAGAGACAGGATTATATTTCACCTGTCCCAAAATAATTGTTACATTTGACATACATTTCATACACAAAATGCCACAAAGTTTCCAGGGACAGTTAACGACCTCGTAGGGCAGGAATCATTCCCTCTTTCATATCGACTCTGGCACAACACAACGGCATTATTCCTATCTCTGCCACCCCATATATATATATATATATATATATATATATATATATATTATTATATAATATATATGACGGTTGTCATCATCTTTATTGTTATATTAACAACGTTTCGGTCGATGTGCCCTCCGGCCTTTATGGTTAGCGGATGGAAAATAGTCTACCCCGGTGGATTAAATAAAGGATACTGTTCGAAATTCCGTGAACTTTCCCTTTATGACATGGATGCTTCCGAGTTGACAAGAAGATTCCCAAAGTTCGACAAGAAAAACCCGAAGAAGGCCCGGGGGGGGGTATATCGTCTATTATATTAATAACGACGAGGACAACAGTCCGACAAAAAATGTAATGACATCTTTTATTTAGTAAGATTCACAACATTAGGCAGGTACATGAACGGCCTACGAATATTATACGGCCCCACATGATACATTAAGAGGCAAAAATTAACAGGCCGATTGGCCTGATAGTCAATCTGTAGGTTTAGGCTGGAAAATGTTAAAAGTATACACAAATACACAAACTGTTTTCTTTTTTTTTCTTCCGAAATGTAATATGAAAAGATTAACCATTTTTGTAAACAAATTATCGCGAAAAACTTTAAAAAGATCAATATTTAAATGCAAAAATTTAAATTCTTTTCAAAATTAAAATACGTTATTTATACTTTGTCTTTCACTAATCTACGAATTATAAACGGCTGTGATTTACCTTGTTTTTATGCTTTTGAATCACGTAACGGTCTGTTTTGCCTAAGACGCTAGTTGGTAAAATTACTAACGCATAACTTTTTGCATTTAAATATTGATTTTATAAAGTTTTTTCGCGATAATTTGTTTACAAAATGGTTAATATTTTCATATTACATTTCGGAAGAAAAAAAAAAGAAAACAGTTTGTGTATTTTTGTATACTTTTAACATTTTCCAGCCTAAACCTACAGATTGACTATCAGGCCAATCGGCCTGTTAATTTGCCTCTTAATGTATCATGTGGGGCCGTATAATATTAGTAGGCCGTGGTACATGATTAATTCCTTATCTGAAGTCAAATTCTCCTCTTTTGAACATATAGTGAAATGGGGAGATGCTGCCAGAGAAGAGGGATTCTGCGGAAGTCAAGTCGTTCGACCAGAAACATAAACGGGCGATCACGGGGAGTTTGAAAAAGCGTTCGGGGCGGCAAAATTCCACCTGTTCACGGATGATCAAGTCCGGTTGCAGATTTTGCCACACGCCACCCGCGTATGGACAACCACCACCCACTGCAAAATAGCAAAAGACAGACATCTATCAAAGCCGTTATACTGTGACAAATGAAAGGCTTTCCTTTCCATATTAACCGGAAGTAGACGTATGTGTTCACATAATGGCGGACAACGCGACAGTACATAATAAAACTACAACAATGAAAAGAAGAGAAATTACTACGCGTCTTTCTCAGCACAGTGTGAAATTCTCTCTCTCTCTCTCTCTTCTACGATCTCTCTCTCTCCTTTACATAAAAGACGTGCCACGTTGGCATAGACCTTCACATGAACTATTGTGTGTGGTAGCGGAGAAGTGGCGAAACTCGTGGAGGAAGCAGACAGTACTTATCTCGTGTGTAGTTACATGATTTAGAGAGATGTTGTCAAGATGGTCAAAAAGGAATTTGTTTTTTTTGCTTTGCTGCAGTTAAAAATGAAACACCGGACGTGACAAAAACAGTGTTCACAAACGGGTTCGTCCATTTATATGCATTTCGCGCTCATCTGACCAACACAATCATAAACGAGACACGCAATATAAGGTTCGGCTGACTTGTTGCCCTCCGGCCTTCTTCAGGTATTCTTGGCGACTCGAGGAAATTGCTGGAACTCGGCACAAAATCCTAGTTGGATAAAGGAGTTAATTAAGGGACAATCTAAGTGACACGTTATCACTCTCGACTGCACGGTTCAATCCTGATTCAGGGGCATCATTAATCTTATATAATGGAGATTGTGTGTTTTTTGTCTGATAACCGAAACTATAATACTACTCAAGTCACAATTCCTTAATTATATTACGTCAAATTCTCATGCATTTATTCTTTAAACCTACATATATTAATAAAAATCTGTTTACATTATTAATACTAGTTGACCATATCTACGTACTAATAACATGCAATTCGTATTTATATATACAACAAAATAGCGGTTTACAGTTTGAATGAGAAGGCTAACTTTGCATATTGATATTGTAAAATTTTATTTTCAATAAATATGTGCTTGGTATTTGATTCTAATTGTTTGGTTTTTCTTAAGCAAAATATAAACAAAAATCTGCGGTGGATAAACTCTTAAAAGAAATTTATTTACAAGAAGAAATAACTGTTAATTTATCCTTTACTTCCTATTTTAACTAAATAGTTAATTAGGAAATTTACACAATGAAAGAGGGAGTAATTGGAAAGATAATGGCAATAGTTAGTTTCAAAGTTGTTCTATTTCTTCGATTATACCCCCTCTGTTGGCCAATCTTTTTCTGCATTCTAGTCAGATATTCATAGCCTTCTATTTAATATGTATTTCTTATTAATCAAAACTTAAATATTTTGCACCCGGAGGGTGCATATATTGCTAGTATAAAATAATAATTAATACTGCTTAACACCTGGGTCATCTCAGCAATGCTTAGCGGAATTGAGAACAAAGGATACCCCGTGGATGAATAAATGTGTTAGGTTCAAAGTTCTTGATGGATCCGATTCGACAAGTAAAGAAGGTTTTCCCGATTCGGAACAAGAAGGTTGCCCGAGTGCGAAATGAAGGTGCCGATTCCCGAGAGATTTCCGAGCCGACGAAAATACCTGAAGATGGTCAGAGGCGGACATTGCCAAAACATTTAGCAGACAACAATGAGATGAGGGCAACCAGACGAATAATCAAATGATACTAGATGTTTTTACATATGCAAATAAAATTTCAATGTGAATCATACTATACATGGGTAATTTCAGACTACCTGCTCTCAAAGTTGGAAACACACTTTCGCAATCAGTTGTTATATGCATACATAAGTTTTTTTCTTCGTAGTTTTTTCCTTTTCTTAGATAAACAAAACTCATCTTATTAAATTGCGCATTTCATTTTTCAACTAATCACTTTTATCATGAGGCTCCTTAAAAACAGATTGTGGAGAATGAAAATAACTTACCCCAAAACTCAAAAAACGGCGTGCCGCGGAGCCGCGAGTCTGGCTTAAGCGGATCATCGCGGGAAAGCAAAATATGGCTGCTGTACAGACATATATTTAAACGAGTGGGGCGATCTCGACCCCAGCCGAGAATGAAGAAGATTGCAGTATGCAAATTCTCTCGAGGACTCGAGCGTGCATTATAAAGACCAAAGATCGACGCGCGATCGGTACCCAGAGCGAAAGCGATATCAAAACGGATGGACGTACCGACGACTAACGAAAACCAGCTGGCAGTGCATCCTTGTCTCTTGCGACGACTTTTAGCCATGTTGAGGTGAGCAGAGTGCAGCACGTGGAGAACAGTTCACGACTAAAAGGTTGCATATCTGTTGGGCTTCAATCATAATTTTTTTTTTTATCCACATAGACTCTTGTTTGATTACCTCTTACTTCCTCGCAGACGCATCTAAATGTATATATATATATTTACTAACCCTCCACCGAAGCAGAATGTGAACACAAAGATTAATCTTATAAACAGAACTTAACAGCCTTTGATTCATTAATTTTTCATTTCTAACCTGATAACTACCTGCCAAGGTTTAAATAGCTCAGTCTTGCCCTCCGAATACACCATAGCTTGAAGGAAAATTGATGCAGTACCATCTTAGCAGATAATTCAGCCCTGAATGTAATGCAAAGGATTCCTGCTCCGTAATAACTACAAACTACAACGAACCCTTTTACTATCTTCTAAGACCATACACCACGCTCCTCCATCTTAGTCTAACTATATGCTGCTAGATCTTCTATGCGCTATCATTTTATTTGTTTTTGGATCCTCTCAAAATTTTTCTTTTTCACGGAAGATTTATACATAGTGTGTGTGTAGTGTGTGTGTGATGTGAGGGTGCTGTGCATGCTAACCCACACAGTCCTCTCCCAGCCTCTTTTGCCCCACCACCACAAGCGCGACCTATATGTCGATATATCAATCGTAAGTATGATCACTTCTCAGCCTTGTGGGAGAATCTCGAGAGCCTACCGTTGCTCAACAACGTCCTTCTGTGTATGCTCGTACTCCATGCGCAACTCCAGCGAAATAACCGTGCAGTCTAGTAGGTTCGCGACTGTTTTTGCTTTATATTCCGTAATGAATCCTCCAGCCAACAATAACCTACTCGGAGAAGGAAAATCGACAGAATCAAACCTGTCTAAAATCGGGTAGAAATTGACCTTGTCTCATTTCCTAATGAGCAGCTATCTACTAATTGCACCTTACGCTTTTTGTATAGATATTTTAACACTTATTTAATGTAGTATTAATTAGATTTATGTTAGTGTTATAAACCACGTTTCAGCTAACTGCCAACCGCATCTTCAGATTTTTCTTTAAGCGAGGTTCATTAAAAATATATATCCTCCACTAAAAAAGTTTAATCTTAGGAATGATTAAGGATACAATTTCTCTCAGTTTTGTTTATCCGATATCCATTTTGAATTTCGGATTTAACTTTCAAGCATTCCCAACCTTATTCCCTTATGGCCAAG
>CM042146.1:4171444-4179137 GCA_023376005.1 Doryteuthis pealeii | reverse complement strand
ATACACTAAAACAGAGAATATGTCTCCATGTTCCTAATTATAAGAACTTAACATATAGACCATGAAGAAAAAGAAAAACACTCCAGTAATGGGAAAAATAGTAAGGCAGACTGTGCTACACCAAAAGAATATGTCTCTGTGTTCCTAATTAAAGAAACTAACATAGAACAATGAAAGACAAGAAAGTAACCCGTAGAGAATGCCCAACACAGCCAGAAGAAAATAGAAATCTAAAAGAAGATAAGAATAGTTACGTGCACTTGGGTTTAAAGAAAGTGTAGTGTTACTTACCCTTAATATATACAGAAATTCACATACACCAGCGCAGGTTTATTTTACGCCTTTACATTTAAACAGATATGCTCGCCTTAATTTATAATTATCAACCAATTAAATTTCAATTAGTATGACTTCAGTTAAGCACTTATTCGCCCATGTGATGACTAAGAATTCTCTCTCTTTGAATGTGACTTTTTACACACTATTTCACACATAAAATTTAACAACCACTCTTGGACAAAGACAGTACTATACTACTTCTGTCCCAAAATAGTTGCTACATCTGCACATAAATTTCACATACAAAAATTTAACCACCATTATGAGACAGAGACAGATTATATTTCACCTGTCCCAAAAATTGTTACATTTGACATACATTTCATACACAAAATGCCACAAAGTTTTCCAGGACAGTTAACGACCTCGTAGGGCAGGAATCATTCCCTCTTTCATATCGACTCTGGCACAACACAAACGCATTATTCCTATCTCTGCCACCCCATATATATATATATATATATATATATATAATATATATATATATATATGACGGTTGTCATCATCTTTATTGTTATATTAACAACGTTTCGGTCGATGTGCCCTCCGGCCTTTATGGTGCGGATGGAAAATAGTCTACCCCGGTGAATTAAATAAAGGATACTGTTCGAAATTCCGTGAACTTTCCCTTTATGACATGGATGCTTCCGAGTTCGACAGAAGATTCCAAAGTTCGACAAGAAAAACCCGAAGAAGCCCGGGGGGGGGGTATATCGTCTATATATTAATAACGACGAGGACAACAGTCCGACAAAAAAGTAATGACATCTTTTATTAGTGTAAGATTCACAACATTAGCAGGTACATGAACGGCCTACGAATATTATACGCCCCACTGATACATTAAGAAGGCAAAAATTAACAGGCGATTGGCCTGATAGTCAATCTGTAGGTTAGGCTGGAAAATGTTAAAAAGTATACACAAATACACAAACTGTTTTCTTTTTTTTTTCCGAAATGTAATATGAAAAGATTAACCATTTTTGTAAACAAATTATCGCGAAAAACTTTAAAAAGATCAATATTTAAATGCAAAAATTTAAATTCTTTCAAAATTAAAATACGTTATTTATACTTTGTCTTTCACTATCTACGAATTATAAACGGCTGTGATTTACCTTGTTTTTATGCTTTTGAATCACGTATACGGTCTGTTTTGCCTAAGACGCTAGTTTGGTAAAATACTAACGCATAACTTTTTGCATTTAAATATTGATTTTTTAAAGTTTTCGCGATAATTTGTTTACAAAATGGTTAATATTTTCATATTACATTTCGGAAGAAAAAAAAAAGAAACAGTTTGTGTATTTTGTATACTTTTAACATTTTCCAGCCTAAACCTACAGATTGACTATCAGCCAATCGGCCTGTTAATTTTGCCTCTTAATGTATCATGTGGGGCCGTATATATTAGTAGGCCGTGGTACATGATTAATTCCTTATCTGAAGTCAAATTCTCCTCTTTTGAACAATATAGTGAAATGGGAGATGCTGCAGAGAAGAGGATTCTGCGAAAGTCAAGTCGTCTACCAGAAACTCACGCATCACGGGGAGTTTGAAAGAGACGTCGGCGGCAAAATCCCACCTGTCACGGATGTCAAGTCGGTTTGCAGATTTTGCACACGCCACCGCGTATGGAACAACCACCACCCACTGCAAAATAGCAAAAGACAGACATCTTCAAAGCCGTTAATACTGTGACAAATGAAAGCTTTCTTCATTAAAATAGAGTAAGTGTTCACATAAATGGCGGACAACCGACAGTGACATATAAAAAATCTACAAGAATGAAAGAAGAGAATTACTACGCGTCTTTTACAGACAGTGAAATTCTCTCTCTCTCTCTCTCTCTCTCTCTCTCTCTCTCTCTTACAAATAAAGACGCCACCTGTTGGCCATAGACTTCATGAATAGTGTGTGTAGCGGAAGAAGTGGCGAACCTCGTGGAGCGAAGCAGACAGTGACTTATCTCGTGTGTAGTTACATGATTTAGATGAGATGTTGTCAAGGGTCAAAAAGGAATTTGTATTTTTTTGCTTTGCTGCAGATAAAATGAAACCGACGTGACAAAAAAAAGTGGTTCACAAAAGGAGATTCGTCCATTTATATGATTCGCTGCTCATCTGACCAAACAATCATAAACGAGTCACGGCAATATAAGGTTTCGGCTGATGTGCCCTCCGGCCTTCTTCAGGTATTTCTTGGCGGACTCGGGAAATTTCTCGAACTCGGACAAATCCTAGTGGATAAAGGAGTTAAATTAAGACAATTCTAAGTGACAGTTATATCTCGACTGCAGGTTCAATCCTGATCAGGGGCATCATTAATCTTATTATAATGGAGATTGTGTGTTTTTCTGTCTGTAACCGAAACTATATTACTACTCAAGTCACAATTCCCTTAATTATTTACGTCAAATTCTCCATGATTTCATTCTTTTAAACCTTCAGTTATTAATAAAAATTGTTTTACATTATTAATACTGTTGACCATATCTACGTACTAATAACATGCAATTGTATTTATATATACAACAAAATAGCGGTTTACAGTTTGAATGAGAAGGCTAATTTGCATATTGATATTTAAAATTTTATTTTAATAAATATTGCTTGGTATTATTGATTTCTAATTGTTTGGTTTTATCTTAAGAAATATAAACAAAAATCTCGTGGATAAATCTTAAAAGAAAATTTATTTACAAGAAGAAAATAACTGTAATATTATCCTTTACTTCCTATTTTAACTAAATAGTTAAATTAGGAAAATTTACCAATGAAAGAGGGAGTAATGGAAAATAATGGAATAGTTAGTTTCAAAGTTGTTCTATTTTTCGATTATACCCCCTCTGTTGCAGATCTTTTTATCTGCATTCTTAGTCAGTTTCATTAGCCTTTCTAATTTAATATGATATTTTATTATATCAAAACTTAAATATTTGCACCCGGAGGGTGCATATATTTGCTAGTATAAAATAATAATTAATACTGCTTAACACCTGTATCTCAGCAATGCTTAGCGGAATGAGAACAGGATAACCCCGTGGACTGAATAAAGTGTTAGGTTCAAAGTTTCTTGATGGATCCCGATTCCGACAAGAAGGTTTCCGAGTTCGAAAAGAAGGTTCCCGAGTCCGAAATGAAGGTTGCCGATTCCGAGAGATTTTCCGAGTCCGACGAGAAATACCTGAAGATGGTCAGAGGGGACATTGGCCAAAACATTTACAGACAACAATGAAGATGAGGGCAACAGACCGAATAATCCAAATGATACTAGATGTTTTTACATATGCAAATAAAATTTCAATTTGAATCATATATACATGGGGTAATTTAACTTACCTGCTCTCAGAAGTTGGAAACACACTTTCGCAATCAGTTGTTATATGCATACATAAGTTTTTTCTTCGTAGTTTTTTTCTTTTTCTTAGATAAACAACTCATCTTATTAAATGCGCTTCATTTTTCAACTAATCACTTTTATCATTGAGGCTCTCGTTAAAAGATTGTGGATGTAATGAAAATAACTTACCTCAAAACTCAAAGCGTGCGCGGACGAGTCTGGCTTGCAGGATCATCGCGGGAAAGAAATATGGCTGCTGTAAGCACTATATTTAACGATGGGCGATCTCGAACCAGCGAGAATGGGATTGCACGTATGCAAATTCTCTCGAGATCGGGCGTGCATATAAGCATACGGCGACGGCTAGAGGCGAAGCGTCAAACGATTACGTACGACGACTACGAAAACAGCTGGCAGTAGCATTTTGTCTCTTGCGACGATTTTGATTGTTGGTGAGCAGAGTGCAGCACAGTTGGGAGAACATTACGACTAGAAAGGTTGCTATTGTTGGCTTCAATCATAATTTTTTTTTTTCCACATAGACTCTTGTTGGATTACCTTCTTACTTCTTCGCAGACGCATCTAAATGTATATATATATATTTACTAACCCCTCCACCCGAACAGAATGTGACACAAGATTAATCTTATAAACAGAATTTAACAGCTTTGAATTCATATTTTTCATTCTCCTAGACTGATTACCTAGCCAAGTTTAAATAGCTCAGTCTGCCCTCCGATCTACCCATAGCTTGAAGGAGAATAATTGGATGCATACCATTCTTAAGGGTATTAGCCCTATGTTAAATGCAAACATCCTTGTCCCGTATTTAAACTCAACGAGACCCTTTTCTTTTACTATAACCATTACACCACGCTCCTCCATCTTATCTAAACTTATATGCTGGCTAGATCTTCTATGCTGCTATCATTTTTTCTGTTTTTGGACTCGTTCAATTTTTCTTTTTCACGGAAGATTATACATGTGTGTGTGTGTGTGTGTGTGTGTGTGTGTGTGTGTGTGTGCAAACAGTCTCATCCAGTTTTTGCACACGGGTATATGAATAAATCGTAATGTAATGTTTCTCGTTGGTGGAAATTGACTCGCTGACTCAAAGTACAAATTCTGGTTGTGGTTTGCATCCAGTAATAGATGTACTAGTAGGGCGGACTGTTTTTGTTTTTTTTCTAATTTAATTAGCCAAATAATCTAGGAGAAGGAAATCTCAGAATTCAAACCTGTTAAACTTCGGGTAAGAAATTGACCTTGTCTCATTTCCTAATTGAGCAGTATCTATATGAACCTTAGATTTTTTATAGGATATTTTAAAACTTATTTAATGAGTATTAATTAGATTTTATGTTATTGTTATAAACACAACGTTTCAGCTAATCTGCCAACCGGTCATCTTCAGATTTTTCTTTAACGAGGTTCATTAAATAAATATTATCTCCACTAAAAAAGTTTAATCTTTAGGAATTGTAGGATACAAATTTCTCTCAGTTTTCGTTTATCCGATACAATTTTGAATTTCGGATTTACTTTCAAGCATTCCCAACCTTATTGCCCTTATGGCAAGCCCCAACCCCTTTTTATCATATGGGTGCTAGAAGGCGGTGGCTGCGGGTCTACATGTCCTGGGAATGATATTAAACTCTATCTGATGGTGAGGTTCTAGTTTTGGAGGTTTGGGGAATGTGGAGCACCCCTTCATCACCATTGCTCCCTGGTCCACTCTGACCCGGAGTGGTAGTACCTGTTAGGGTCCCATCTATGGGTTGAATAGAAAAACATGAGTTTATAAACAAAATTGTATTATCCATTAAGAATTGAATTTATTTCAAAACTTTATCGGCATTAAATGACCCACTGAGGTGGATATGCCGTAAAACAAAACAAAACAAACAAACTTTCAAGCATATCGTATTTAAAATAATTTGATAATTATAATTACGTTTCTTTCTTTTTTCTCGGTTTCTATTTACTGTCTGCAATTGATTTTTATTAAAGATTTTTCAGATACTCAGCACAAAAAAAACCGCTCCGTCAGCGGGATTTAGAATGCTCTCATTGTATCCCTTGTAGAAGAGTAATGTCCCCACCCACCTCGAATCACCATGCTTACATGTGTATTCATTTTAGGGGCAATTTTGTTGCATTAAGCTATAATTAGGTTTCATTTATTTGCCAGTTTCTATTTACAGCTTTCATTTCGTTATCACGACACCGAGCTATAGAATACAGTACCCATTTATATTAACAATTCTCCAACAAAGTACTAATTTTAAAAGAATCTAAAAAAATCTATTACACTTTTATCATTTAACATTGCAGTATATGCACTCAATGGTATTCTATCACTTGAGTATGAGCATATATATATATATATATATATATATATATATATATATATATATATATATTATATTTGTGTGTGTGTGTGTGTGTGTGTGTGTGTGTGTGTTATATATATGCGTGTGTAAAATTATTCATATATAATTATCTATATATATTATCATTTATATATAAATGTATATTTATATATCATTATATATATATATATATTATCATGAATATACAATTATATTTATGTGTATTTGGGCAGCATTTGTTCATTTATACATACCCACACTCTAATCACCGAATACGCACATTATGCACAAAGAAAAAAATAAACAAAAACTCCAAATACTAGAAGCTTTATACATCAAACAATTCAAATCATCCTTAAATAAAATTAAGTTTCAATGCAGTACTCGCATTTTAAAATGCCTATAACAGTTTTCTTATCAATTCTTCTCCTTCCAGCTTCCACATCTATTAATATACTTTGAAAAAAAAAACTCGAACACATCACCCCTTATGATGGCACTTCGAAGTGCCGATAGTTCTCGGGATATGAACTTCGCTGGACTAATCCACGAATTCCATCCAAATATAAAAAAAGAGAAGAAAAAAAAGAAAAATCAATCTCTGTATGTACATTTCGGCCTATTACAGAGATTGATTTTTCTCGATTTGTTTAGCCATACATTTAATAGGTATTCCCGCCTAATTCATTATTAATTAATTAATTTTCAAAATTAGGTACGACTTCAATTAAGCACTTATTCTCCCAAAAATTATCGGCAAAAAAGCCATTCTAAACAAACCGTGTTTACAACTTATCATATCGTCGTGTAATAAAAGTCACTAGAAAGAGGAATATTAACCTACTCTAAACAAATCGTAAAATCTAAGAAGTCTGTTTGGTGTAGAGGTTATGGATCGCCTGTCAGCTTGGCAGTCCGGTTTCAAATCACGCACAGGGCGGTCTTCCGATCTATAGCTCTGCTGATGAGGCCTAATAGGCCGAAATGTACATACAGAGATTGATTTTTCTCGATTTGTTTAGCCATACATTTAATAGGTATTCCCGCCTAATTCATTATTAATTAATTAATTTTCAAAATTAGGTACGACTTCAATTAAACACTTATTCTCCCATATATATATATATATATATATATATATATATATATATATATAATATATATATATGATTACAAAAAATGTAAAGTTACGATCTTTGGTGCAGATCATTTAAGAATTCATTTATTCCAAAGTATTATTGCTTTAAGTAAGACTGTTTATTTTAAAGCTATTAAAATAGATGAGATGACACTACCAAAATAGACAAGAGAAAGCAACCAGGCACGTCCAAAAATAATGTACAATAACACACAAGTATGTCAACGGTATTTTTGGAGACAATATATTGATAGCTTTGTTATAAACATAAAACATTCTATAGTCTACAGTTTTCTGTAATTTACTAATGATTAAAAGAAGCTGCAATTATACATTGTGCTTTGCGTATTCTAATTGCCTCATTAACGTAAGTAATACGAAAGAAATAAAACTAAAAAAATCCGTGTTGATTAGCGTAGTCAAATTATCTCTACTGAATAGAGAAATACATTAAAGATAAAGGGTATCAAGACGGACGACATTAATTGCTGAGTAATTAAAA
>CM042146.1:4126444-4166444 GCA_023376005.1 Doryteuthis pealeii | reverse complement strand
TATGTTCATTTCTGTTTTGACATAATTACGCTTTACACCTTTATTGATCTTAGTATCAAAAGAGACTCAGTATCTCTCTTGTTTTTCCCGTTCTTATCCATGTCCAGATGATCTCATATGCGTATTCCTGGATGTTTCTTGAGGTAGGCATACATTTTTCTTACCATGAAGTAGTAGTGCTAGTTATGGCTAACTATGATAGATCTCATGTATCTAATCTTATACATATATAAGAGGCAGTGTGTCTATATCTGAATGTCCGGAGGAAACTTCGAAATATATACAATAACGATAAATAAATATAATTTACACATAAATATCACCATTTGATGAAGATTTGATTTATATTTGGAAGATATTTAAAAAATTCAAATTTGAAAAGTTAACAGAAGGAGACAGTAATTTGCCTGTTATTTTCTTTTTGCATGTTTTCTCTTTTCGCTTTGAAATATAATATTGATTGATTGAATTAATTGCATCCTTTATACATTTTTTTTTTAAATTGTAAAGCATTGGAACTGGAATATCTTATTACATTGTTATATATTTCCCTGAGGATTTTATGGGGCAACCAGCGGGATCTCACTCGCGATAAGTAATAATGGAACTTAAAAAGTCCAGCTCACCCAGGCGACGTCGAGGAGCCACTTCTAGTAATATAAATTACAATTCAGTTGTTTATTACAGTGTTCCATGTTTTCATAATGATTGAAAATGTTAGATTCTGAAGAAGGACATCACTACATGAGAACGAAACGTTGTTACATAAAAAGTTGGAATTAACAAGAAACCGAATATTCAGTGCAAGAAATCCGAATAATTTTATTACAATAACCTGTAATATTAACAATTATTGTAATATAATTAATTACTTTATCAAATAATTACATCAAATAAAGAGATTATTTAGACAATTCAATGTGACTGTAAACTTACTAACACAAATTGAAAGCGATTTACATTCTAAGCTGAGAAGTGAAACCTATTTCTCTTGTGCATTTGAGAACTTATTTTTTACAGTTAGATGTCAATACTAAAAGGCTTTGTTAAAAGTATTGCAGCAAAACTACAACAATATGTAAAATATTAAGTTAATAATTACTAAAATACTTCTTTGCTGACAATAATATCAAAGAATTTAAAATGCGGTGAAGTTTTAAACATCAAATTTAGGACGCCCACTGATTAATAGAATTGAGTATGAAATAAGCCACATTATTCTAAAATTGATTAAATATAACAATATTTTATTGATAAATCAGGTGTGCCTAATCTCGTTAGAGTAAATTTAAAAAAATAAAGCCTCATGATTTAAGGCCCCGTGCACCGTGGAATTACAAAACAAAACCAATGGTAAGCTACTATAAGTGATAAAATTGCAACTAAACACAGACAATATCGTGTGTATTTGCTTTTTTAGGAGATGCAAGTATTCAAGTCAAAGATAATCTCACTACATTAACTGTTAGAGAAAAATAGACTAACATGAAGATTGCGCTGAGTTTTTACCTAATGTTGTTAAGGTGGCCATTGAAACTATGCGTCAATTCCTCCATAGAGATCTAACAGAAAAGCCCCAAAAATTCGGCCCTTGAAAGGTCTTGGAATTCTACTGCTGCTCTATCGTACGTCAACCCCACCGAGATAGAAGAATTTAAGTATAATACCGAATTCAAATGAAATCTTCGAGTGTTAATGCAGTGAATGAATAAAATATATAACGAGGACCAGTTGTTTTATTTAAGAACCTTTACATTTTTCAGGCAATTGAATTGAACCACGTGTGGGTTGGATCTGTGTTACGCCCCAAAAACATGATCAAAGATTAACTGACGCTGAAAAAATGTTAAAGTTTCTTCAAATAAAATTAGCTGGTGCACCTATATTGTAGTTCAGTTAATATTTAGGTTGTTTACAAATAATGCGATTGAACGTGTCGTTTTAAATATCATGTTAACATTGTAATTTGTTAGTTTATTTAGCGTGAATTTTTGCATACATAATAATTAAGGTGCCTCAGAAAATAAAAATTTAATCTTATTTTCAGATAGAAAGTATTTTTGAAAAATAGGAGCCTGCGAAATGAATATGGCCTAAACATGACCTTTGCCTTCATGTTGCATGAGTTCAAGTTTGGGGCACAATGCCTCCCGAAACTGCTGCCGCAATATCAACAAAAGCGTGGGAGATGAATCCACAAGTGATCGGACTGTACTGAAGGTGTTCCAGAAATTCCGCAGTGGAGATGAGAGTCTTAAAAATGAAGAAGGTAGAGGACGGACACGTAGTCTTGACAATATGAACAATGCAGGCAGTTATTGAGCAAAATCCATGACAAAGTGTCAGAGGAAATGTCTCAGACACTTGCTGCCAGGCAACTTCAATTCGGTCATATTTTTCATAACTCAATAAATCAACACATGAAAAATTGCATTAAATTCCGGTTTAATTCTTTGACTTTAGTATTTTTTTTCTTTCGTTGGGGTGAATATGAATCTGGTGGAATTTATGTCTGTGAAGTAAGATGCTTAACCCTTGAAAGATTTCAGATGTTTGACTCCATGTCCCGCATTGTTATAAATTGATGAATCCGCGTGTGAACTGTGGCTAACGGCTGAATTGCGCGACCATATCGGAATAAGTGATGATAAACTGCCAGTCAATCTCCCAATATATTTGGAAAGGTTATGAACCCCCTTCTGCCACACCATCAATGGGTTAGATTTTACCACTAATATTCTTCACAAGGTGACTTTGGGTATTGAATAGCCCATTAAGCTTGATATGCCATTAATCTAGAAACCCAAACCAAGAAAAATGTCTGACGGAAAATTCACTATTAAAATATCAATTTAAAGCAATATTTAAAAATAAAACGTTCAAAATTGGCAAATACGTACAATAAAAAAAAATTAAGATGATAAACGAACACAGCCATTTTGCCATCTTCTTGGCGAGCATCCTAAGAGATGCATTCAAAGTTAGTACTAGTGACTTTCCTTCTAAGTCGTCTGATCGTTCAGTTTCGTTCCGTTTGTTCCATTCCAAAATTTAGTGTTCTATTTGCTTTGCCGACACCAAATAAATGTAAAAGAGAGTTCCAACTTTGTAATGGGTGCTCTACAAGGTATGCAGCGTTCTATGCGCACATCGAAACAATGTTTGAATTCCTTGGTGCCCACAAAGTTCATTCAATATTTATACTGAGCCTTTTCTTTTAGGCTTGTTTATGTTAAAATTTGCGAATTTGTTTTTTTTTTGTTTTTTCTCGTCTTACTGTCTCTTTACTTTTCCCCTGACGTAATTTTATGGAGCATATTTCTTGTACAATAAACAGCAAATTAAAGCACAAACAAGTTAAGAAAGTGCTTCTGATGAAACTCTTTGGTTGCATTACAACCTTTCTTATTGGAAAAAGATGTGTTCAAAATCACTGACAATTTATACTTCCATGAGAGCGAGAGAGAGTAGCTAAAAGAAAAAAAGAAAATTATTAGGGGCTCATACATGAATGGAAAAGCAACGTATCTTGCATATTAAAAATAACGACCTAGTGAGGAAAGATGTGTATAAAAAGACAAAGGAAGCAGAATGTCATATGGTTAATATGCATACACACAAACTTAAATTAGCTCATGGTATTGCATAAGATGCGTGAGAAACTATTTCTCTGCATCTCGCACCTCATCTTACCCCCCACATCGCAACTAACACACGCGCGCGACCATCCAGAGCACACGACAAACACACAGGTCGTTACGGAGGACACAATAGTTTGCGGAACGCTCAGCAGATACCGACAATACAGCCGACAGCCCACCACCGACCGGTGCACACTCACTACAAACACATCGAGAATTGTATATAAGGGACACACACATAATACATATGTAGATTATATTAGGAATAGAAAACACACATACTTTTCCCGCTTATTGTCACAGAGCAACCATATATATTATATATATATATTATATATATATATAAGTATACTATATAGTCCTATACGAGATATGCATGTATACATCTTTTTCGGTCATCACAACGTGTGAGCGATGAAGACAAATACTACCATGGATACTATATATAATACGTATAAGTAGATATCATATATCATACTACTATAATTGGTATGTTCATTGTAATTATTATTGACATATCATGTGTACCAATCGCAAGCATCATATCTAATATCATACTGCTATCGATATCTCATAAATGTATTGACGTCTGACTATACCCGAGAATAGACTAGGTATTACTGATAAATATATAACTAATATATAAGCTCGCTATTATATAGGCATATTAAGATTGAAATAGATTAGATCAGATAATAAGAACGAAGTCAACAACCAATACACACCACGAAACAGAAACAGAACACCAGCAACATATAATTTATTATAATGTCGAGATCATTCAAAATATATGATTTCGTATATCCCCATACTCGTCAACTTTCAAAGTTATCAATGCAACCACACACGCAACGGCCGCCCATCCGCGCGGCGCACGCACACAGGACACACACACAGGACGAGCACACAGACGGCGCCGCGACGACACCACACAACCAACATCTATTAATTGGATCTTATTCCTATGCGCTCTGTAACTGTACACCCTTTCTTCCTCCTTTCCGTGTGTGTGTAGGTCTCTCCCTCATCTAATATATACTCACATATACACTATGTATTTATGTTTATATTTATGATCGATAAGATATGCATATATGTATACACACCACAAGAGCCCTACTATATACTACTATATACTATAATATAATATATAATATCTATAGTATATAGGTATAGCTTTTGATATATCATATATATATACTTATGAATGTATATCATAATAATTAGCTAGGAGTTATGATGTTTTTGAGTCAAGTATAATTAATAACTTCTAATGAAGTGTTCGACAGTATATAGTATAACTACTATATGAATGATATATCATAACTAAATCAAGATATCTTAATGAAAGTGTATAACTATATATATATATATATATAATAGTTATAAGAATGTACTATATATATAATAAGTAGGTTATGAATGTAATATATATATATTATAATTGTATGTATAAACTATATTAATTATACTATGTATAACTATAGTTAATATATGTATAGAATAACAGATTAGTAATGCATACGCTTATATAATGTATCGACCTATAAATGTATAATAGTGTTATATAGCCTTATGAATGTAATATATAATGCATGTACTCTATTTTAAGTATGCGTATATATATTATAATGTAGATATGTAGATATAATCAGTAGATGGTAGGTATTTGTATGCTATATATACAATATACTAAATATACACTATAAATTATATTATTATTATAACTGTATATCATACACATATATATATATTTAATATAGTATACATATTATATATATATATAATATATAATATTACATATAATATATTATATGTACATCCGGTGCTGGTGAATCCTCACATGGAACAAGCTTAGCCGGAGTCTACTTTGGTAAAGTATCTTGTATTTTGCGACGGTTTCTATTGCTGCTAAAAATCAAACAGAGAATAAACAGCCGCATTTTGTTTTTGGGGGTAAGCTGAACAATAGCGATTTAAATGGTGGTCCTGAATCCATCCAAAGTCTCTGTGGTGTAAGTATGAGTTATGGTTTGCTAATCCTTGGGCTGCCATGCTTCTGAAAATCAGAAAAAGTCTGAATCAATTCAACATATGCGGCAGCTTGAAAAAAGATTCATCCATGTGATTAGATATATCTTTTGGTCTGCAAGGTGGGACATCCATAGTTCAATAGATTTTGGGAAACCCGCAAAGCCAAAATTAAATCAGGAGAATTGGGCAGGGCAAATTGTGAATGAGAGAAACGTAAGGTTGGGACAGATGATCTTGTTCGGCTTGATGCTCTAGACTACCGCAAAAGTTTTTTATGGGTGCGCTAATTTATGGGCAAAGACCCCACACAATCCCCCCCCCCCCCGCAAATAAAATGGGTTTCGGCGAGATTAGGTGTTAGGAGTGTCATAGTTATTACCCATCGGTAATTGGAAATCCCTGATTCTTGATCGTGGGCAGTGGGAGGCTGGGGCGAATATACGCGGTAAATAAGCTGTTTGAAGTGTGAGGGGTGGACGGAAAAACACTGGGAGAGCGAGACAAAATAATTGGGTCACTTCAGACACAGGAGAGTTTATATCTTATTCATTCTTAGATGGTTTTAAAGATTTTGAAAAAGTGTTATAGGTGATATATATTGACATAAATGGAATGCAAAAACGGCTATATGAAGTACCAGGGAAAATGTGGCTTGACACGGAAGCAAGTGCGAGTCAGCTCGTAACTGTATTGTCGCGGACGCGGATCTCCCCATTTCTTTGCTAAATTTCATACTGTCTTTTGTTCAATACATTTGTATCATTGTACAGTCGTTTTGTCTATTCTTAACTTAGAACACCCAACAAAAAGAAACTCAATTTTTATAAGACTTTATCAAAAATCATTTTCTCACTTTTTAACCCATGGAGATGTGACATGAGGCATTACGGCCATGGGTCAGAGTATCCTGCGAGTAAAGGCGATGAAGGAGTACTCCCCACCCTCAAGCTCATAATTGGAATTCAACATTATATGCTGTTCTATCATCATACCCAGAAAAATAAGACCCATAACCACAGGCTTTCCGGCACAGATTTGATACAAAGAAGTTGATGCGTTTGCCATGAAAAGACAAACGGGTTTGTATATTTAATAGTATATATATATTAAAATAATATATGTATAATATTTATATATTACCATAAGAAGAGATGGATAAATATTTGTATATATCTATTATGTGTGTGTATGCATATATTTGTAATATATATGTGCTGCATATATTGGTATATATATTAGTATATGTGGTCTGTGTTAATAATGTATGTATATATAGTGTATAGTATGTATATATATATGTATTATATATGTTTATTTTATGTAATATATATATGTATATATATATTGTTTTAATATATGTATGATGTTATATATTAGTTATATGTATAATATGTGTATAGTTTGTAATATATGATGTTATAATGGTGTATATATGTATATATAATGTATATATATGATGTAACATAGTATATATATGTATAGTATATGTGTAATAAGATTATTGTTATAATATATATGTTTGTGTGTATATAGTAATATAGTATATTAATTATAGTTATTAATAGTATTATACAAACTATGATAAATTATATATATTTATATACATTATATATATTTACGTATATATATATTGATTAATATATTATAAAGTACAAAATTAGATGTGTATAGTGGTGCATGTTAAATCCAGGTATCTATTATTGCTGGATTTTTCTTTTATTGACCCATGCTATTTTTTGAAAATATATTCTTTAACGCTTAATGGCAGCTAGAAACTTTTCTTTTTTTACATGAGTGAATTACACGAGTACATTTCAAGTCCGAAGATTGCATGTAAAGCTCTTTCTAATTTTATATAATAATAAGGAATAAATCAAAATTAAAATTGTAAATCTTGGTATCAAGATTTTGCTAAAAATTACATTCAATAAATAGTTCTATAAAAAAAATATAACACATAACATTTGGTAAGATGCCCTTTATAGGTTGACTTTCTTTTTTCTAGTAATTTCCTCCTCTAACTCGCATAATATTAATCAAAGGTTTTTAGTCTAGTAGGTGACAGTTTATAAATAATCATTTGGATGAATATGAGAAGGGTTTACCTGAATGTGGTATCTTTTAACTTTTGAATAAATATAAAAAGCTTTTCATTGATCAAGTCAAAATGGTGTAAGATCTCGATTGGTGAAAATGTCAGATGAGTTAATATGTCATGAGTGATTATCTCATATAGAATGTATAAAGGTGCTTGAAGAGGCAGAAGGAGGTAGAAAGAGTAACAAGACATTGTTTGCTGCCGGATGAACTCGCTCCTCACGCATGCAAAAAAAACGCGAAAAACACGGAACGAACGCGATGGGTGGAGGGAGGGGGGGGAGGTTCGACTGATGTGCCGATGTTTGGGTAAATATGTCATGAATACAAGTGAGTCGGCGCTGGGAGTCAGCAGCAGAGAAGCAGTCGACATACGACGAAGCGCTTTGCGAAGAACTAGTAAGAAATGGATTTTTTGTCCAACAGAAACAAACTAAATGGATAAAGGCGATTTATAGAATTGGCTAAAGATTATTTGACTACGACGAAGGATTTTCAGCTGCTAGACGGATAGACGAAGTATGTTGCGTAGATGAAGTCTGGCTTGTGAAAGACGGAGGAACTCGCTTAGTTATTTTGGTTCCCCTCAGAGAACTTTTGATTCGAACATTTATTTCGCCCTATAATTGTTCCCGCCTTCATAAAAGTTGCGGGAGTGGTTAATTGTGGTAAAAGACGGACAGCGGGGAAGTCTGTTCCATTTTTGCTAGTGCTAAGACCAGGGGATATAATTTGGCTTGGTTAAGAGCGGCATACTAAGCCGTTAGCATACTTTACAGCAGATGCAGATTAGACGCAATTTGTGCTACTCATTCGCGTTAAGTTTGGGTCGGAAGGTTTCGGGACTAAAACATTGGCAATTATTTAGGTGGGTCCTCTAGCAAAGCTGAATGCTCATAATATGCACTCGTTGTGATGCAATGGATAGCAAAGGTAGGTACATGCTGATTGCATTACTAAATAAATAGATGGAGTTTGTCTTCGGTGAATCATTTTACATTTCCTTATGCAGTTCACATCGGGTTGGCTAGAATAAGATGGCCGCACGTTTGGTTTTTATAATGATTGAAAGCTAGTTTCGCAAAAGTACTATTGAATGGTGGATTCGATCCTCAACTGAATTTACTCTCATGGGATCAGACATTTCATTGTAGTTGCAATGGTATAGCGAGCATACTCTACAGATCGATTACTATTGAAAAGTGAGTTTATCTCGCCAGATGTTCATTACTATCGACTTAGTGTCACATCCTAGAGGGTCGTGAATGGGGTTGGATAAATAACTTGATGTATACCATCATAAATTAAGTCTGATTCGTCCGGATGAGTATCGCTTGGTGGTCTATAATTTCGGGAAAAAGGGTCAGTGCAGTGTGAAAAGTTTTCTTGTGTTGTATAATCTTTTCTGTTAACTTTATATTAATTCTTCTGTTCATCTTTGGTTATAACACGTTCTGGACTTGTTTTGGGGACTTCGTGGTCTGGTTTCTCTTCTCTGTTCATGGCTGGTTGCGTCCTTGAATTCATTTTTCTCTAGTCAATCTTTTTAGCAGATTTCACATACGCAAACACATATTATTTTTAGTAAAACAGATATATTTACTTACTAAAACATATTTCTCTAACTACCAGCGCGTGTGGCGGGAGTACCCAGCTGGGCAGTAAATCTTATTGATGATCCAAGCTGAAGACTGAAGACCAACCAAGGTCTGACTTGGGAACTCGTATTTCGCGGTGCTTCTATAATTTCGAATGAAAGATCCCGCACGTGATATGAAAAGAGCATACGCTTCAAAAAGGGGTGGGGGAATTTATTCATAGATTATGTAACCTTGTATAATAATTGCTAGATATGATTCAAACAATATGAATTATGTTCACATTCATGGATACAGAGAGGACTTAAAAATTTAATAACATAAACAAATTTAAATATTTGTTTTTTAATAAAATAAAAAGACACTAGGAGATAAGTATTGAGAAATCTCAGTTGCCCCAGGTCTGAAAATCCATATATATTATATTTTCCAACTTGTACGAGAGGATGTGACACAGGTTAATATATCTTAAGCGGCTTAAGGTTTTTAATTAGAGTTTTTCCTTCTCATAGAACCAGATTGCCTTAACCAAGGTTAGAGAGATTGCTAGAGATAATATATACCATAATGTGAGGGAGAGGTAGGATTATCCTTTTCCAAGGGTATTAAGCCGCAAAGTGAAATCCAATTAAAAAGTCCAGGATTTGAATCGCGGCAGAGATAATGATTTAACCATTACAACGAGATACTAATGGGGAAAAATCTATAAGGATATAAGAATATATATATATTAAATAAATATAGCATCTCATTACGAGAGGAGATGATGTCACACCATTCCCTATTATGGGTAAGATGTGAATGATTTATAATTAAGGTTTAAGAGCTCAATAAAAAAAACCAAGATAGAGTTTTCGTTGGTGGTTGGTGTTTGACAATCGTCAAGGTGGAATCGGGCTAATGTGGGGCAGAAATCGGTCAACAACGAGGAAGAGTTCCCAAGACATCAGCTTAGGGTAGAATTTCCAAGTACAAACATACTACCATGAGATAACGAATCTGCCCATTAGATAAGAGATAGATAGATACGATATACATTCCAGAGATAGAGCACAAAGAAAAATCCACAACATCATAATCATGACTTTTCACGTTACAATTCCCCGAAGTTTTGGATGTTTAATCCGTATGTTGCTTGTGATATGTATTTAAGGAGATTGTCAGTTTCCGTTGGTGAAATAACGCTAATTGTGGCGGCCAAAGATTTACTAACAAAAATTGATATCCTCTATGTAAAAGATTTGATGGTGAAAATAAGCCTGAGTGAACACGGACTTTGTTCTCCGATAAAATTTTAGGGCATGGATTTGAAAGCGGTAAAAATTAAGGTTTCAATCAACTCGACATGCATCAATCAGATTTTCCTACAACCTGGCAGAAGCAAAACAATTTTTTTCAACCATAACCTTGACGAACTTCTGGTTGTATCTATTTCCATTGAATGATTGAAATATTGTTTTTTTTCTGACAATGTAATCATGATTTTTAATCAGATTATGATTACATGATTGCAAGTTTGTGCCAAGTGTTTTTTGCTCAGTGTTTTGAATAATGGAATAAATCATTACAATGTTCGCAATAAATATATAGTTTATACAAAGGTGAACTTTAACATGATTGGATTTCATTAGTAATATTCAAGAATGTGTGATGGTTGGTTGGTTGGGTTATTTGTGGCATGTCCACCTTTGTTGTTTTATTCAATGATAAAATCGGGGCTTTTTTTCTAATCATACGTTTGAAGTGATTAATGTTAGTAAAATATTTTGAAAGCAATTATAACTTCATGAAACTATTCTTAAGACCAATTAATTTGCACCCAGTTATATATATTTCTTATTCCAATATAATACTTTCAGTAATCTTCCAATTACATACTACTATTACTAGGGCTACAACTGGATTACAGTCAAGTCATGTTGAAAACACGCGCTCCTGCTAGATCATCGACGTGAAGAGTGAGGAGCTTTTTTCAGTATTTAGATGAGCGACAATTCAAAGCAAAAGTATGTGTTAAGGGAAATAAATATCAAATTGAGTTGTTTAGGTTTTAAATGACTCGAAGGGTTGGTATAAGATACGTAAACAACCAGTAAGAACTAACCAAATAAATGCTATACTAATAAATACTACTATACAATACTAACTTGAATAATAATGATAATAATAATAATAATAATTGAACTACAAAGAACGAGAAGTTAATGACCATGCACAAGGCTCTTCACCTCTAGAGACGATAGAGATAGATTATATGTGCCAAGAAAGGAAGGGAGAAGAGGTATGGCCAACATAGAGGACTGCGTAGAAACCACAATCCAACAACTTGAGGATTAACACAGAAGGTTCAATACAAATTACTTATGGCGGCCAACAATAGTAGAGTGACAGATGGACAAACGAGAAAACAACAAAAGACTAGAAACAAAAATGGGAAGAAAAACAATATATGGACACTTCAAATGACAAATCGAGAGGTTGACAGATGGAAAAGAGGAAAGAAAGAATTCAAAGAGAACAGAACCTTAGATTCTGACCAAAATAATGCCATAGGACAAACTATATCAAAGGCGAAAATTGATAAGACCAAAAACCTTAGACTTTGTGGTAATAGAGATGAGACTGTAAACCTATAACTCTACGGAATGTAACAAACTAGCACCAACGAGAATACAAACTGCACAAATGGGTTGGGAAGGTGATCCACTGGGTAATTATGCAAAACATTTAATTTGACAAAAAAAAATACAACAAATGGTAAATAAGAATCTGTTTTGAGACGTAACCAATATAATTCTCTGGGACATTGAATAAATAAGGAGATCCACTTATCCAAGAAGAAGACCTAGTGTTGATAAACAAAAAGAAAGAACTTGTCAACTGTGGATTTTGCAGTTCCAGCAGAATCACAGGGTGAAGCTAGGAAAATGAAAAGTGGACAAATATCTTGGATTGCAAGAGACTAGAAGTTTGGAATATGAAAGTGAAAGTGATACATATGTAGTTGGTGGCACTTGGAACAGTCAAAAGGATTGGAAAGGGGTTTGGAAGAATTTGGAAGTCAGAGGGGAGGATTGAAAATCAGAAACTGCACTGCTGCAATCTGCCAGAATACTCAGAAGAGTCCTGGAGACCTGAGGAGACTTGCTGGTCACTCAGACTCCAGTGAAACCATCAGCTGACGCTGATGTGAAACTCAAAAGGAGTAAATAATAGAAGAGAGAACTTGTCAACGGGGTAGATTTTGCGGTTTCGGCAGATCAAAGGGTTAAAAGAAGGAAAATTATAAGATGATGCAAATCCTGGACATAAAAGAATTGAAAAAGTGTAGGATATAAGGTCAAAAGTGAATACCAATTGTAGTTGGTGGACTTGGAAGGTCCCAAAACTTGGAAAACTGGAGGATCTGGTATCAGAGGAAGAATTGAGACGGCATCCAATCTGCATTGCTGCAATCAGCTAGAAATTAGAATGAATCCTGGAGACCTGAGGAGACTTTTGCCACTCAGGGTCCAGTGAAATACATCAGCTAACACTGGTGTGAAAACTCACAAGGATAAATAATAATAATAATAATAATAATAATAATAAATATAATGATATAAGTGTAGGTTATGTGGTGAAGAGGTATATCCTCTGTGGAATGTGCCAGGTATTAAGATTGACCTTGCCGGAGAACTGATTCATTTACCGAAATCCTCCGTCATGATTTGGATGTAACAGAAGAGCGGAGTATAGATGTTTCTTTTCCCCTAGATATTGCGGTAGAAATTAGAAGATTCCGGGAGACTGGAGAAGAATTGCTTTCTCTCAAACAAATAAAATACCAATATCTAACATCGATATGAAAATTCAGTAGCGGTGATTATTATAAGCTATTCTTGACTAAGTAGAGAAAACATAATGCGATTCACTAAACTTAGGCATAATAGCCAATACGGTTTGACATGCCAAATTCAATCATATTTTGAATACGTAAGTTGACTTTTTTCTGAATGGTAACTAAGCTAAGCTATTGTTCTTATCAGGATGGTATTGCCTATGTTTGAATCAGCCAGGCAGCGAGGGAGTTCCTATCCTCTTTTCATTGCGCCTTAAACAAAGGGGTTATTTCAGCGTCTGGGGTAGAGCGCCACATCTACCATCAGTTCCTTACTTTACCGCACAGGTCCCGTGCTACTTGTACGCTGAATGGTATCGAACGAGGAAACTTGTGATTCTAGCCGAACGCTCTGCGAACTGAGCTAAACGAAAAGTATTCCAGGTCTTTCTCAATATTTGTACAGGTTGAGAAATTCATTTTGGCCCAATTGTACTTCGCATCTGTTTTAATGATTCTACTTTTCATACTTAAAACAATTGGAAAAGACGTAAATAACAAATATGAGCGAAGATAAACGAGGAACAATAAATGAATATACGGAAGCCGTTTACAATAGTTTTTCCAGTAAAACTTGCCATTTAAGTATGATTACTTCTACTTGATTTGTTTATTACATCGTAAGGGAAGAACAATGTTAAAAATTTTCAAATACGATGTTACCGGTATTATAAAAATTAATTACGTAGGAATCCGTTCCTTTAGCAAATTGCAATTCTATGTCGTTTTATTCGTACGGGTGCCGGTCTGAATACATAATCCGGTTCTTCTAAAGTTCTATGTCCGGTAGGTAACTCTCAACTTGGTTGGTTTTGGTGATTGGTTGGTTGGTTCTCGCCTTTATATTGATAGATACGCTTTTTGATCTTTATCTTTTGATCTGATAAAGGAATTTATTATATATTTCTTTATCTTCTCTTGCTTCTTGACCGGAACCTCTCTTCCGCTTTCCCTTTTTTTAAATATATATTTTTATATTTCTCTTGTCTTTTGCGGAGGATTTCCTTTTCGGGCAAAGACAATAAACAATTCCCATAAACTGGTCATAGCGCAACCCCCCATCAGGTTTTTCTCTTTTTCACTGAATACTGAAGAGTATACAGTTACTACTTACGTCTTCTGTATAAGCGAATATCACACGAGGTGAATCTTTAAGCGGATGTTTCGATTCAGAGGTTTCCTTCTAGCCTTTTTGCTCCAACAAAAGTTACAAATAGCAAAACTTATTGCCATACAATTAACTCATAGCTCAGTAAAGTAAATAGCGAAATAGAAACAGCCTAATCAGGATTTGAACTTCGGTCCCATGCTTACTTCAATGACGATACAATTAAACTGTTAAGAATGAAGTAACAAGAAGTCTCAACTCTTTCTTTGTCTCTTTCTGTCTGTCTGTCTGTTGTCTGATCTGTCACCCCAAGTTCCTCTCTAGAGTGTGTACTGGCGATGGAGTATATCAACAAAAGTAACATACCCAATTTGGGTAGTGGATCATATTTTTTAATTTAGTAAATGTAATACTCTTTTTTCACTCTTTTTCACTGGTGTTTCTAAAAAATAGTATAATAAAAAGATAAAGCCGAGTTATTTATAGGGAAAAAAAAAATTACGATGGTTTTCTTATGAGAAAATAAGTACGGAAAATCGAAAATTAAAATGTAAAAAAATAATAAATAATTAATTTTTGGATATTTCTTTTTTACTATTTAATAATTATTTTATTGGCTATTATCTTAATAAAAGAAACATTATACATTCGATATTATTCTGCTTAAAAAAGGGGGGTGGTTCATTTTCAATAGAGTTTTTCTTCAAAACGTATACTTTGAATGATAAAAAAAAGGTTTGCATTCGTAGATATTTATTTCTAGAATTCTAAAAATATAACATTTTAAACTTAAGCCATCAGTCTTTTAATAGTTTAAAATATTTTTATTTATTAATTTTTCATAACGAAATTACTAATTCAATTTTGAAATAAAAATTAACTGATGCATTATAAAATTATTATGATAAATCAATCCTTAAAAATGTATTAAAATCGGATAATTACCTGATTCTTGGTAATTTTTTTTTTTTTTGCAATCGTGAATGTTACATTAAAATTGAAAAAAGCGCTTAAAACCATTGCAAAGGTGACAGAATGGCAGAGTAACCTCGAAATTGACCAAAAACAAATCCTTTAAATGTATTAAAAATAAACTGCTAATGTAATTATATTTTTCTTTTTTTTTTAGTGATGGTCATTATGTTACTACTTTGATACTAAATTTTAAAAAGGATGGTTTGGATTCATACGAGTATTGCAATACGAGTATGCATTAGCAATTAGTAATGTGCTAAGAAAAATATCAAAATTTTCATTCACTCTAATGATTACTACTAATAAGGAGTCAATGAAATATTCAAAGCACTATCAGAAATAAATAGAATTATTTTTACTAACAGAATGCATGACATTAGTTTAAAAATTTTAAGTATTTCAGATATTCAATGCTGGGGCGCAATTTATAATTATAACATTTGCAAGATATTGAATATAAATATATTTTGTGTCCTCTCCCCGTTCTCGAAGCACTTGTTTTTCAGTTGTAATGGATATACATTGAATGACGTATTAAAACAATTGTCAATATACACTACAATAAATTATCTTACTTTATGTATGTTTACAGGCTGTTTATCTCATTGATAGGAATTAATGTTGTTTCTTCTTTTCTTGAGCGCTTTTATTCTCTATTTGAATGAATTAGCTTCTTTGCTTCTTCTATTTCATTAGCTTTTTTCTTTTGTTTCTTACGAATTTTCCCTTAAATGTTCAGGAAAACCTGGCAAGCTCTTTACACATCAAAGGCAACAACGTAGAGATTGATAATTATTTACGTCGTTTATTTTTTTTGATCAGTATAATTTTGATTGAATTATCAGCCTACCTTGGATTACTTCTATCCTTAACTTATATGCACAGTTTAGCCTAGATTTTCAGCAGACATATACCCATTTAAATCAGTTTAAATAGAATCTATAAGTCTGAAGCTTCCAACAAAAATATCTAAATATATATTTTTTTATATATTATATATTACGATCCTCCTTGCGAGTAGATATGTGACACATGATGCAATTTCTAAAGCGAGTTTAAGAGGTTTGAATACAGAGTTTTTCTTCTTCCTAGACTGGTTGCCTAACCAAGGTTTTTAAGACTTCAGTCCTTTCCTCTATTTACCCAATGCTGGAGGGAGAGTAGTCTGGATGCATACCTTTCACCAAGAAGTATTAGCGGTCATGGCAATGCAACGGCCTTCCGATTTGAAACTTGTGTCACCGGTAATCCATTTCATTACACTGCGCGACTCCATATCTCTAATATTTATTGAATGTTTTTGTTTTTGTCTGTTTCACCCGTGGTCTGGATGCAAACTGAACCAAGTCAAATCCGATGAAGTGCGAGATTTCAACGTCCAGTGATTTTCCATTCCATGGTAATGAAATAACTGGCCCATTATAATTCATAGATTTTTTTTTTTAAAGTAAGAGTCGTCGGGGTGGCCTAAAGTCGGTAATCAGCGGACGCGAGGGGTCTATCTCTTTTCTCTAAGCGCTAGAACTAAGGATTTGTTTTGGTGTCTGACGTAGTGACCAGACTTCCATCAATGCTTACTTAACCGCAGATCCCTGTCTCTATCGCTGAGTTAAGTGAGGGCCGATATTGAACAGGACCTTGTGGTTCTTTAGGTGGACGCTTCTACCAATGAGGCTAAATTATCCCTAAAACAAATCGGTTCTTAACACTTTATGAATTATGATTGGCACGTCTCCCTTCATCACTTTCGCGATCAGCAATCACGATATTTGTGTCGGTGGTGATATGCTATATTATGCAAAATATTTTTTTGCAAGCAATTGTGTCAATTCAGAGTTTTTCCTCTCTACCTGGTTGCTAACGAAGGTCTAAATAACCCGTAATTTGATGGCAAGTTTAGCTCAGTCGGTCAGAGTTCGGCCACAAAGCACAAGGTTCTTAGTTCGATACGGCCACTCGCCAACAGTGGTTGAGTAAGCACGTGATTCTGTGCGGTAAAGTGATGGAGCTGATTGGTAGGTGTATCCCACACTAAATAGTTTTTCCCCCCCCCAAAAAAAACAAAACGAAAAACCAAAACAAACATAATTGCAAAAAAGTTTTGGAAGATGCGTTTTTTTTTAGTTTTTATAGAATGTCTTTATTTCTTAAACAAAATTAATTCTTCTTTGGTAAATAAGCAAATTATTTTTATTGCGTTGCGCGTAATCAAATTGTTTTTATTTGATTTTTTTGAATCGGCCGAGAAATTTCCTTTTTCATTTAAAAGAAGTTGTTCTAATTTGGAAGTAGAAATATGGACTAAATAACACAGAAACAAATTTAAAAATAAAATGGAATCAGTTTAAAATAATGAACAGAAAAAGAAATTAAGACGGCATTTTTTTTCGGACTACTGGGACGATATTCATTAACAAATTTATAGATTATTTTAATTAATTATTGTCTATATTCTGAGAAAGTTTCTCGTTTTTTAAGTTGATATGAAGAACATAACAATAAAAATGGAGATCTACTATAAGAAATGAATTTGGTTGCGAAACCTATTATGTTTTTTAAGTAAATAATGAATATAAGAATGACTACTCTACAATTGATATTTAATATGTATCTCTTTAAAGATTTAAGGATAATAAATATGAGATACACGTGAGTTTTTAATCATAGTAAATGTTCTCTTTCCAGCTCATTTTACATCGTATTAAATCTCAATAAAGAACTTCGTAAAACAATGATATACGTTATTTTAACATTTGAAATCAAATTTTAGAGTATAGAAGGAGTGATACGAACTGAAAACAACCCTTTTCATTGAGACCGAGCAAAGAATTGATTACGCAATTTCAGAAAATAAACTGAATCCACTTAAACTGGTATCATGGAATCATTCACATTATTGTTACAGACCTTTCTGGGTTTAATAAGCGAATGGCAATGCAGATTTAGTAAATCACAATCTGATTTGAATTTATGTTGTTAACAGAAACAAAAAATAAAAGTTTGGTGTGCATATACTGCTTCTTGAGTTTTCGTATCAAGTTGCACACTGTTAGCTGGACTTAGAAAGAACGACGAACATTGTATAAAAATATTTATATCTTTTTTCTCCGAATTTGAACGTATGTGGAGAGGTAATAGAGGTCAAAGACGTAGGATTGCATATACGAAGGTCGACGGAGTTTGTGCTTCGGTTTTGCCTTTACGTATTAGACTCTATTGAATCAATATTCGAATTTGGTTAAATAATATTCTGCAACTTCCAGATGACATGCTCCAAATCAACTCCGCATCCAACGCACTTTGTGCCACGGCCTTTCTTGGTCAGAATCCGCCTATATAATCGCTTTCACCTTCCAGTGCTTTATTATGTCAAATTTCCTTAGATTTTATCCAAGGTCACTTTAACCTTTCAGATGCGCGGAAGTTCGGTCGTCAAATTTGTCTAGAGATATTTTTAATTACATTTCCACTTATCGTGTGGTGGGGTCTATTTTTTTATGCTTTGGGGACGCGGCGATTAAAGATTTTTCCTCTCTTTTTGCTTTGGTCCTTTAAAAAAATATCCTTATTTACTCTCTTTCGTAAGGCAAACACGTGCCGACAAACACCTTGTCGGAGACAGTAGAAAATCACCGCCATTCCTTTAGAATCTGATATCCAGATGCCTTGCTTAAAAAAAGGCAATAAGGTTAGAGAAAGATTTTCAGTTTTTTATAAGGAGATATATTAATTTGAGTAAGTCTTATTAACTGAAAGGTGAAGGTTTAGATTGTCATGCGTAAAACAACTAAGGCCTGGAATATTCCCAGCGAAAAAAATGTGTTTCTTAGCAAACCTTCTCAAAATAAGATAAGGACCATTAATGTTTGTTATTTTTTACTTTTCCAAGGACATCAATAAATACAGGGCACAAATAAGCCGGAATAATTGCAATTATTAGCTGCAAAAAATACTATTTTAATAATAGTCACCATATTGCATTTATATCATAGGTACCTGCTACACAACACACACCATACACTACACACAACAGAGGAGGATCGTTCAAAAAGTATAATGTTACTCAGAAAGAAGTAAATTATTATTAAACAGAAAAAAAAATCAAGATTATAATTTTCAGCTAGAAATGCTATTATCTCTGTTTATCCTGTTGGATTTGCTGGGTTATTTTAAATCGCCCAAAATAAAAAAAATTGCGAGATTAAATTATATTTGTATAAATCAATTAAAAAAGAATAATGAGTATATTTATGGAAAATATTTTGATTAAGAAAAAAAGAACTGATCAAATGAAGATTAAAATTATAATTTGAGCTTTATTTTCAATAACCAAATGTTAAACTTTCTGGTTTGAGTTCTTTGTTCAATGGCAAATCAAACATTTTGGGTTTATTGATGGCCCCCATAGTCTCCTTGGAAAACGGAGTGGTAGCTTATTTGTTCATGTTTTGTGGATAGAGAAGGTTCATACTTTCCAAGGGTAAATTAATTACAAAGGTAAACGTAATAGAACGTCTGGAATTTGAACTCGTTACAACGACCTCATTTGTTCAGACGTTAGACACTACGCCAACGGGGATCCCCTTAAACTTCATACAATTAGAATTAAGTTCAAAGAAACACACGAAGCAAATGATAATACAATCCAGATAGTATTGATCCAACAGCGTGATAAAAGACACAAAAGAAAGAAAGAAGATATAGAAGCAATCGAGGAATAATAAAAACAAGCAAAGAAAATAAAAAAGGGTCTGACATCGAATTATAACGGACTAAATTCCCACCATGTTGAGAATTCTGGTTACTTCTCAAATTACGTGATTTAAGTTAACTTGACCTCTGAAAAAATGGTAATACTGGTGAATTGTATATCTTTTATTTTTATTAATATTCAACACTGAAAATTTCATTAATTTGGTTAATTTCCCTGCTTTTGGTATTTTTTTTCTTTGGCGGGGTGACAATACGATGGTGGAATGGTTCCGTTAAGTTGGATTTAACGAAAAATTTATTTGAAGCAAATCGGTTAGATTTTGACTCTTCGTCAACATTTCAAAATAACAAATATTTGTATTATGTAGTTGCACCTTCAGCGTGACAGCGTGAGTTTATTCCTTTCTTCTTTAGCTAGTTTATCTATCCAGTTGACCTACTGATTTACCATAGTTGGAGAAGAGTTTTGTTGGATGCTCTTTCCAAAGGGTAAATTAGCGCTAATGCGAAATATAAACAGAGCCTCGCCAGGATTTGAACTCGGTCGACGAGCTCCATTTGCTACGACTATAACCAATTACATACCAACTTTATTATGTTATGGTTTTTTATTCTCGCCCTCGTACATTTTCGACTCAACAAGCTTGTGTTGGAGGAATGGGAGACAGAGAAATATATTCCGAATTGATTCCATGGTTTCAATGAACTACATCGTCTACACTAGAATACACGAACTCTCAATCAACTCCCTAGATGGACTGCTTATATGCATTCTCTCTCAGACCAAGGCATTCACATTAACTTAAACCTTCGGACGAATTCCTCGCCTACATAACACATTCCTCTTCCGGGTACAGAACACCATACGCTATTTCTTTATGGTTGGTTACCCGTATTGTTTCCTTTTCCGAATCTATTGTTTACTTAAATTAGCCTAAAATCCTTAAATTTAATCTATTCTGGTCTTATTTATCAAATTTCCAGAATAGAACAAAGTATGTGTCAACGCACTATTCCGTTTATCTCTGTGTGTGGTTTATTTTTTTTCTCTACTGTGGCCCGCACTTCTGTTGATTTTAAAACCTTTTCTATTCCCTATACGTAATGCAACACAATCCGTACGAGGGTGTTTGCATTTCATATAGCCCTAATGTCCTTTAGGAATGTATGTTCCAACTATCTCCTCCAGCAATGTTAAACAGGATTATTTCACCTTGGTATGGCAACCGGTTATGACAAAGACAACTCTGAATTCAAATCTATTAATTTTCAATAAATAACTTTGAATCACTCCTGGGATGGTAAATAACATAAAAAGTATAAAATCTTTTTTTTTTTTAAATGGTCATTTTTTCTGGTTTTGGGCGGAAGTCTTTTGAGCACCCATGTGCATATGACGATATTTTCTTTTTGGCTGTAAATAATTTTAAAAATTTGCATGACTTGATTTATTTTTTGTGCTCGTCGGCAGATATGAATATTAGCAACCAACCTGACATTGAAATGAACAGCGTCTGGGAACTACAAATAATAAAGTATATATTATATATAATATACACAATGGTCATAAGTAAAAGACAAANCCCCCCGGGCCTTCTTCGGCGTTTTTTCTTGGCGAACTTTATATATACTGTCGAACCGGAAGCATCCACATGTCATAAAGGGAAGTTCACGAAACGACAGAAATCCTTTATTTAATCCACCGGGGTAGACTATTCCATCCGATAACATAAAGGCCGGAGAGCACATCGACGAAACTTTGTTAATTATACAAAAAGAGATGACCAACCGTCATATATATACTATATATATATATATATATATATTATATATATATATTATATTCTGGGGTGGCAGAGATAGATAATGCCGTTTTGTGTTGTGCCAGAGTCGATATGAAATGAGGGAATATTTCCTGCCCTACGAGGTCCGTTAACTGTCCCTGGAAACGGTTTGGCATTTTGTGTATGAAATGTATGTCAAATTAACAATTATTTTGGACAAGTGAATATAATCGTTCTTGTCCATAATGCGTGGTTAAATTTTGTATGTGAATTATGTGCGATTGTAGCAACTATTTTGGACAGAAGTAGTATAGTTATGTCTTGGTTCCAAGAGTGGTTTGTAAATTTATGTGTGAAAATAGTGTGTAAAAAGGTCCACATTCAAAAGAGAGAGAATTCTTTAGTCATACACATGGGCAAAAAAAAAATTAACTGCTTATTGAAGTCATACTATTGTGAAATTTAATTGGTTGATAATTAATAAATAGGCGAGGATATCTTTTAAATGTAAAGGCGTAAATAAACCCTGCGCTGCTGTATGTGAATTTCTGTATATATTAAGGGTAAGTAAGCTACACTTTCTTTAAACCCAAGGTGCACGTAACTTATCACTGTAGTGAAAAAATTTGAAAACTTACGTAAGGATCCGTTAAGAATGTTGACATGATTTTTAGTACATTGCCGAAATGCTAACGTATATTTTTATAGTTCATTCCTTTGTGACGGAGACGAGGAAAGGAAAAAAGAGCAAGACATTGTCTTGCCTGCCGGGATCGAAAACTCTGCGTCCACCTCCGCATGGCAAAAACAAATGCGTTTTGGGCACTGACGCGACGCGACGTTCGACATTATGGCCCGGATGTTTGGCTAATATGCCCATGAATAACAAGTAGTCGAGCGCTGGCAGTCAGCAGCAGCAGAAGCAGTCGACGACGAAAGCGCTTTTTCAGTTAAAGAAATGGATTTTAGTCGACAGAAACAAAACTAACAGGAAATGTGATTTTTGAAATTGCCTAAAGATTATTTCACTACGACGACGAGATTTTCAGCTTGCTAGACGAACAATGATGTTGACCAACAGAGGCGTCTGGCTTGTGAGAGAACGGAGAACTCGCCTTGTTTTTGGTTTTCCCCGGCGCGGAGCTTGTTGATTCGAACATCTATCGCAACCATATACCTTCCATATATATATTCTTAGAAATGAAGATGTAACAGATCAAAATGGCTTACGAAATTGCTTAATTGAATTATATGGAGAATTCTATTTGGAGCAAAAATATTTATACTTCACTATTTTCAATATAAGTGAAGCGGCTTAACAGTTCCACATTGGACCGAAAACAAACAGCAATTCGCCGTATGTGAAGATGTGGTATAAAATAGTTCCTCTAGAATAGACGTAACGTTCATTAAATAGATTTTCTTAAAAAAGGGGAGTTCTCAAGAAAAGGAAAAAAAAAAAAACGAAGGGAAAAAATCGCATGCCATGATTACTATACTAATGATATTTGTTGCTAAAGGGACACTTTATTGCATTTTTAAACTATTAATTACGTTCTTCTTTTTCCCGGTTTTCATATTATTGTCTGCAAACTGTTTTTTTATTACAGATTTTTTTTTCGATTACTTCAGCACCAAAAACCGCTTTGTCGCAGGATTTGAATATTCTGCTTGTATCCTTGTAGAAAGGGTAACCCCATACTACCTCAAAATCTCACTGCTAAACATGTGTATTCATTTAGGGGCCATTTTTTGTTGCATAAGCTATTAATTAGGTTTTCTTTATTTGCATGTTCTATTTACAGTTCATTCTTGCTATCATGGCCACAAAAAAATGGATTACAGTACGCACTGTATTAACAGTTTCTCCAACAAAGTACTACTTTTAAAAAAAAATCTAAAAAGGCACATTATCATTATTTAAAGGTCGTCTTTACACTTAAAGAATTTATATTTCCGTATTTGCACTCATCGGTATTCTATCTATTTTTAATACATTGAAGTGTGGAGCTAGATGGAGGGGCGTCGTGTGCTAGTGGTTAGAGTCGTGGAAAAATGGACTCTTCGATTGAGTACAATGTTCTAGACGAAGCTGTTGGTATTTTCACATAGCGCTAATACCATGGGAAGGTATGAATCCATAATATTCTCCCCAGCTGCTGGTGTTAAATTAGTTAGGCAGACTGCGGCACTTCAGCCTTGGTTGGGTAGTAACCAGTCTAGGAGAGGATAACTCTAATTCAAAATTCCTGAGATCGGTCGTTGATTGGGTTTGTGGCAACCCTTGATGCACCATTCTTTCCTATCAACTGTGCCAAAAAGTGTGGATGCGTCCAACACAAGCCTTCCCACTAGTAAAAAATCACTGTGTGGGTGTTCATTGTATTTAACCCTCATGGCGTTGAAAAAATCGACGAGAAAGTCCATAATATACATATATTATAATATATATATTATACCTATATTATATATTATATGTGTGGTGGGTGTGTGTGCGTGTGTGTGTGTATGTGTGTATGTTTGTGAGTTTATATTATTATATATATATTTGTATATATCAATATATATATATAATCATTATATACAATTATTATATATAGTGTATTGGGCGCATTTGTGTGTGTGTGTGTGTGTGGTGTGTGTGCCATGTATGTATGTATTGTATATATGTTATGGTTGTAAAAGTAGTCGGGGAGGCCTAAGTCGGTATCACCCAGCAGCGAGTGAGTCTATCCCCTTTCACTAGCGCTTAGAAGCAAGTAGATCGTTTTTTTTTGTCGTCTGGGGTCGAGTGCCACACCTACCAACAGCTCCCTACTTTACCGCACAATTCCCTGTGCTATCATACGCTGAGTTGACGAGGGCCGGTATCGAACTAGAGAACATTGTGTTTTCTAGCCGAACGTCTACGACTGAGCTAACCCGGCCCATTGTTTAATGTGTTACTAGGTGTAATGTATTGTAGAATATATTTATTTATTGATCACGATTTCACATTTCCTGATATTAAACATATTGGTTTAATTAAACTGGTATTTCTTGCTAATTTGAATAATATTAAAATAATTTTTAAAAACGTCCCATTTGAAATTTACGCAGATCCTTCCTCGTTATTCAACTACTTAGAGAACTCAACTTATACTGAAAAAACAAACTCTTGTTAAACTAAAATTTAACGTAAAAAATATATGTATGTTGGATAATAAATTGGATCTAGTTTACATTTTTACATTTCCTTCGGATACTCAGCACAAAAAAATCACTTGTCGGCGGGTTTAGTATAGTCAGACTCTACTCCTGTGGAGGTGTTGAGGATCAAGAGAATTCCCGTGTATAACACTTAAATACTGCAATATATGGACACGTTTATGGGCCATCCTTTTAGACTTCCAAGCAATTGTAAGAATCCCTTGGTTGTAGTTCCTTCGTCAATGATTGCAAAGTGAATCAGCTATTAAGGTCAATCGACACGGCATTATGGCTGTTGATTGGCGGAGGAATAAACCCACGGGATCTCACCCAGTCGTAGAATTTTAGTTGGTACATTTTGTAAGCACACCTGTATATATACAAAAAAGAATCCAACAATATAATTTGGTAAGTCCCAGTTCTGGAGATATGCGTTTGGTGTAGCCCTTTCGGTGTCATTAACACCTAGCGCACTCTGACCCGGAGGGACGATCCTTTGTGTGTGTTAGTATGTTGATTGCAAACACCGCAGTAGTTTGTTTGGACAGCAGTTTGTGCAAAAGCACTTCGTTTCGGATAAATATCCGAGTTAAAACGTAAGAAACTCTCTCTGCCTCAGATATATCTCAATGACATCACTACAGTTCTTTTACAAGGAGATTTGCATTAAATAATTATACCAAACCATATATCTGGAGAATTTCAAACCTGTTAACTATATAAAAATATTCTTATTTAATAAGAACAATCGGTGCCATAAACCTTAAATTTAATCTTTATTAGAATAGTTACTTGAAAGCTATAGTTATTTATTAAATATTACTAAATATATATAAATATACTATATATAAATATTACTAAATATATATATAAAATAAGAGTAAGCAAATGAATCCGACGGTATAAATTTCAATCAAAAATTAGACAAATTTCTTTTCAAACAGGAAGGAGTTTTAACCCGTTATGGTCAGCCTGCAACGATGTTTTCAGAAAGGGAAATAGTGTTTTCAAACATTTTTTTTTTTAATGTTAAAAAATATGAATGGTGTAATTATGTCGTTGAACGCGGTTAGCGGGTTGTGCTAATGACGAAACGATCGGCATGACTTTTAGAACATCAGTATGCTTTCGTTTTTGAATTTAATTATTTGTTTCTTGTTTTCTCTCGATTGATCCGATTAAAAAACAAGCTCTGATGATGAGTTTATAAATCGAATATTGTTCAATAATTAAGCTTATGAATATAAATAGAATATTTTCATTTTAGCAGCATTGTGTTTGCATATCCTTTTATCTATCTATTCTATCATCTACTGATCTCTCTCTCTTCTCTCTTCTCGCTCTCTCTTATCTATATATATATATATATATATATATATATATATATATATATATTGGAGGATATGCGCTAACTAAATATTAACCACAAAAACGGTGTTTAAATCTTAGATTACTTTAGATATAACAGTGAATGATTATATAGAAAAATAGCACTGAAGCTTACAATTATATTACTAAGAATCATTATTAAGTGACTTGAAACTATATAACTCTGTAAATAATATTTACAAAAATTTCGGCATTCTATTGTAAACGTCAAATGAACGTGCGTATACATTTTTGTTTCACATATCGCAATTATAATATAATAATATTTGGCTTGATGTTTGAAGAAATTCAATTTTATTTTCAACGCTCAAACAGTAATAAATTGCCTCAGCAAGCCGACATGCAGGCGAGAATTTTTTTTTTATGAAACTGTAAGAAATTGCACAACATTTGTATGTAATATTTGTAAACCAATTAAGAGACGGATTTGTGTTTTTTTATTTATTTAAATCGTTTTACTCGATGAATGTGTTCTAACAAGATTTTGCTGAAGCATTGTCCAACTTTGATGTTTGATGCGGTTTATCAATTTGTACACATTTAAAATTCGGTGTTTGATCTTCTAACTGTTTAAAGACATAAGTACAGGATTTTGTTCACTCAAGTTAAACTGGGATGGAAATTACAGCCAACTCGTTGAAAGTTAAAGCCGCAATGGTTTTGTTCAATTTACACGCGTCAAAGTCCGATTGTGTTTAACAGGCATTTTTATATATATATTTTTTTAAAATTAATAAAACTAACCCGAACAAACACTGGATATTGGACGGTTTAAATGAAAAAATAGTCCTTTCTTAATAGAGATCAAAAAGGGGTGCCTAAAGGTAATATTGATCCATTTTTTTTCGTAAGTTTCATCCCAGATATACATATATACACACACAACTGCCCTGTATGTGATAGATGTACAGATATGATATAGATATTTATTAAAAACACGAAAAGCTTAAGAAAAAAAGAAGAATCTTTTCCTTTTTAACTTAAGTATAGAATAATAATCTAAGGGTAATTAGAAAAGTCAAACACTTGCATGGGTAGGCAAGGTCATCCTGCTATTGGGGATCCCACTTTTTAGTTACCTTACTATCATGTTAAGTCTGAATTAGTAGTGAACACTACAAATAAAGTGAAATTAACTACATGTGAAAATAAAGCAAAAATGCGCAAAGTTGTTTTACTACTCACTGCTGAATATCCAATTATATAACTGGCTTATGAGATTAAATAAACAAACATGTGTTTATTTTTATATGGCTTTCAGCCGACAATTTTTGAGGATAATATGCTTACTTGAAGTCTAACCGTAATTTGAAAATTAATTAGTTAATAATATATGTATATTTTGTAACTATATGTCAAATGTTAGCCTTACATTTCGAACATATTTATGCCGCCCTAAAATCATAATTATTACTAATTATTTAATTTTTTAAATTAGTTATGATTTGAGCACACATCTCCAAAAAATACTGCCTATGTAAAAAACCTAGATCTGACAGAGTTCTTACAAAACTTTTAAAAGATTCGATAACATCTTTGTGATTTCTATCATTCCGTTATTCTTAAAAATGAATATATGACTCAGCTGATAATTGTAAACCATCAAAGGATTAGAAGAGCAACCTAAGATACATCTGTTGAAACCCGTTGATGTTAAATCAATATCATGAAAAACTTAAAAGGTGTGATTCTTTCTCTAACCCTCCTCTGTTAACGCTTATACACACACATCACACACACACACACACACACACACACACATTATATTATATATAGCTATATATATAATATATATATATATATATAGTTAAGAACACTTAGGAAAGTCATGCATCCAACTCTCTCCTCCAGGTTAGGGTAAATGGTATGCTCTTTAACCTTGGTTAGGTAACCATGTTTCAGAAGAAGGGAGGCCTTAAATTCACACCTGTTAAAACTTCCGCTTAGCAAATTGACGTCTGTGTCACATTTCTGTTCATGCGGAGGTTAATATATATATATTTATATTCATATATATATATTATATATATATATATATATGTGTGTGTGTTGTGTTGTGTGCTGTGTGTATGTGTGCGTGTGTGTATGTGTGGAGTGTCTGTGTGTATGCGTGTCTGTACAATATAAATATATTATTGGTGTGTGGTTGCGTGTGTGTGGTTGCTGTGTATGTGTTGAGAAGGTCTTGTATATGGCGTGGTGTCTCTACATATATATTATATATATATATATATAGTATATATATATATATATATATATACATATATATATATATATATATATATATATATATTATATATATATGGGGGTGTATTGTGTGTGCGTGCGTGTGTGTGTCTGAGAGTGTCTGTGTGTATGCGTGTATGTACACACACACAATATATATACAATAGATAAACGATATATATGTGTGTGTGTATGTGTGTGTGTGTGTGGTGTGTGTTGTGTGTGTGTGTGTGTGTTTATTGCTAAGTAGCTGCTGGATTCCGAGTTCTATGTTAATCTTAGGTTTCTTCAACTTATTCTTTCTTTTTCCTTTCATGTTGTTCACGACATCGTGCTGTTAATTCTTTTTTAAGCGTTCGCTTGAAGGCAGCGATACATTTGAGAATGTACCTGCCATCATGTAAAATGGCTTGATCGGGCTTTCTGAAAATTTCCACGTCTTTTCTAAAAATATATTTGAAGTCTTTTCCATGAATTCATTTGTATGTTTAAAAAAAAATTACAATTTCAAATATATCTTTTTGAAATTCCAAAATTATGTGTTCTGCGTGGGAGGGTATGTTTTTCTCATTTTGAAGCCATATGTTTATCTTTGGTTCCATTCCGTTTTTTTTTTCACAAGAATTCTTTTTTAAGAATCTTTTCGTCTTCATAATACATGCTGTCATGTATATATTATATTTAAATTTAGTGTCCGGGTTAGCTCAGTCGGTAGAGCTTTCGGCTAGAAACCTTCAAGGTGCTTAGTTCCATACCAGCCACACTGTATATGCAACTATTATATGCTTCTTCTATATATTGTGAGGAGCTGATAGTAGTGGGCGCTCCCACCTAGACACAAAAACAATCTCCTTGGTCTAATGATAGGGAAAGGGGGATAGACTTCCCTCGCTGACTTGGGTTGTACGGACTTTAGGCCACAGCGACAACTTTACTTTTATTTAAATTGGTTACTAGATTCATTGTGAAGCATTTGCATTTCTTATCAACGTTGGACTCAACGGATTTTATTAGATTTAATTATGGAAAATATTGAACAGATTTGCAATGTTTTGTTCAGTTATTTTCTAAAAAAAAGTAATACGAAAATGTATTACTTTTACCGAAAGAATGAAAAATATATTGTAAATTACCCGTTAAAAATTATCATCTAAAATGGGAAAAAAATCTTCATTTTTGACGATGCAGTCCAATTAACAAAGAGAAAATTAAAATATCGTTAAGATTGAAGGATTTATCACATCTTCATGATTAGAAAATTTAGCACTCTAAAAAGTTTTCGATTTATTTCAATTCTTGTAACTTTCAGGATAGTGGTAGAAACATTCAGAAACAAACAGGAAAATATAAATGGGTCGTTTCAAACATTTTTCGGGAAAAACTCATTCATCCTTTAAAAGTGTATTTGAATATTTGCCTTCTCATTCGAATGAGGTGATTATATTTTGTTGGCGATAATGATTGAATTTATCTGAATTAAATTCTTTTTGCACGCATTTCTGATTAATCCTCGATTACTTTCCGAAATTTCTAATATATGGACACTTTGAAAGCAAGGAGAATTATATGTGAAATCCTGTGACCACGTATAGATGACACATCAGTGTAGGTAATGATCCGGCAAAACCTATATCGAGTCAAATCTATGGTGAAGCTTGGACGCAACAATATATACTTATATAAGGATATATATATATATATAATATATATATATATACTATATATAAAAGTCGTCGAGAGAGGCCTCAAAATTGTCGGTGATCGGTTTAAACAGCGAGGGAGTACTATTCATATTCACCTAGCACTAGACAAAGGGAGAATCTATTTTAGTATCTGAGGTTAAACGACCCTATATATTATATATAATTATATTATATATATTATATATATATATATAATATATATTATATAATTATCGTATTATTTATGTGTGTTATTGTGTGAATGTGTGAACAGAGTGTATAAGGATTGCTTAAAAAACAACTTGTAAAATAAAAATACAGTCCTGACAACTGGGTGAAAAGCTGCACTAAGAGAACTGACTTGGAGAGTTTCATTTGTGGATGATGGCTGTACAGTTATGAGAGGTGAAAGATCGTGCATGAAAAACTAAAGCGTCAACTTCAAAGGTCTACACTTTCCATTGTAGAGAAACATGGAGGGTTGGAAGTGTCTGACATGTTTGCTCGAGTTTTGCTTCGAGGGCTCGCTATGTCAATCATAGGAAATTCACCTGGGGTCAATCCATGCAGATTCCAAGGAGTAAATAATGTTGTCTTTGCTATAATTGCAAGGTCTGTAAGTCGGCTTCTGGTTTAAGAGACAATGTGGTGCATAAGCATCATTCTTATCATTGACTCATCTGATTCATCTGATCATCTCATTCAATGGGGAAGAAGTCTTTTCAATGTCATAATTTGCGTCAAACATTGCTAATCTGCAGCAGGTTTGATGAGTCATTTGAGGGCTTCATGCAAGGAGGGTTCTGGTGGTGGAGTTTGTGGGATTTGTGAGGGACGCCAAGATCTGTAAAGATTATGCGATTGCCATGTGTGAATGTGTTTTGAATAAAAAACCCCATACAAAGTTCTAATATATATTTTTTTATTTATATATCAGTTCACATATATCAGAGTCTATCTTTGTAAATATACAAACGTGAATATTGTGAAAAAATGCAGCAAACAAATAATTAAACACACACACACACACACACCACACACACACACAACACTATATATTATATATATATATATAGTATATATATATAAAAAATATATGATTATATATTCCGAACTACCCTCTCTTCTCTCTCTCATCTCTCTCTCTATATATATATATATATATATATATATATATATGTGTGGTGTGTGTGTGTGTGTATGTGTGTGTGTGTGTGTGTGTGTGTGTTTATAGTGGACGGGTTGAAGTAGCATTTACTGAAAGATGAAAATGTTAAAAGAATGTAGATGAAAATTTCGAGATCGGGTTAAAGAAAAATGGATTTTTAAAGAGAGTGAATAATCATAAATAGAATACAAACGGACAAAAATGGTGCATTTTAGAGAGGGGAAAATGAGGTAATATAGAGATAAGAAAAGAGATATTGCGAAGTGTAGCAAGGACTGTGAAGTGAAAAAATGTGTGATTTGTTATATTTTCTCAAGGACTCAGTGATGCAGTCCTATTAGTGGAGTGCTAATGCACGGACAATCGGTATTTTTGTAATTTAATAACTTTAATGCATTTAAATTATTTTATTGCTTAACCTCTATTTTCTTTCCCCAATCGTTTCTTTTTCATAGATAGCCTTTCAATATATATATTAACACATATTGTTACACTGATAATATTAAGTAACATATATATGTGTATTAATAGGATAGAGTGTATTTATTCAGAGATATACATATATCTGTAATTTATGATTTACATTTATATACGCATTTAAATAATATGTTTATATATATATATATATATATATATATATATATTTTATCATGTATATATATATTATATATATATATATAAGTATATATATATATAATATATATATTATATAAGCATATATATTTATGTGTAATATAAATGTAAAATGAATAAATACATATATTTTGTATATATATGAAATAATACATATATTGCTATATATACGCTAGTACTATATATACTTATATAATTTATGTACATAAGTGTTATATTATATATATATATTATATATATATTTGTATAATATATTACATACTTATATATGCCTACATATGTATTATATATTTATATATGTACCATAAGTGTTAATATATATATATATATTATTATGTTAGTATATATACATCATATATATGCCACATATGTATATAATATAGCCTATATATATATATTATGCCTATATAATATATATATTATTATAGGCACATGATATGATGTATATATGTTATCATATATACATGAATGTATGAATATATGCATGCACATATGGAATATTTATACATAATTGATACATAGTTTCATATATGTATACATATATACATGCATATATGTAAAGTATATATATACATATATTTGTATATATAATACAATATGTATACATTATAGATACTGTTATTATAGTATAACATATATATCTGTATATTAATGTGTGTGTGTGTGTACGGTTGTGTCTGAATGTACATCAATAATATATATATATATATATAGTATATATATATATATATATCATTCTTTTATCAATATAGAAATTATTAGCTGATTTCATGATAATCGATTTTTGACCTTTAAAGATGCAATAATTTTTTACATGTCGATTCTTATTTATTTCTTTTTATCATTTCCGATGAAATTTCCCACTTTTCTCTTGCATTTTTAATGAGGAAGCACTGCTTCGATACATTATCCGGTCCTCTGGGACATTTCTTTCTGGTTTTTCTGCTTATATGATAACTTTTTCTGTTTTTTCCTCTAGAAAATCTGCTTTATTTAAAGCCAACATTTTCCTTTTTAAAGACTTGTATTTTTCAGCCCACACTGACTGACTGGACTGATAATATTATATATATATATATATTATTAATTAATAGTTATTAATACATAAAAAATTTTTATTTATATATATTCTGATTGTTCTAGTAGTAGCTAGTGTTAGAGGATTATAAATGTGTACATTGTCCGATATTTTATGCATGATTTACGCACAAGGATAAAATATATATTACAGATGCATATATATATATATATATATATATATATATATATAATATATATATATATATAATATATTACGCGTGTGTTAGGTGTGTGGTGTACCTATTGGTTTCTATAATATATATATAAGTATATTATATTAATATATGTGTGTGTTGGTGTGTGTGTGCTGTCTAGTGAGTGATAATATGGTTCTATTTGTGCGTACTGTATCATTCAAACTATCGGACGATGTACACATATATTGAAGTATTTATATTATATATATACTTATATTATATTGTATGTATGTGTGTGTGTGTGTGCAGTTTGATGATAAATATATATATATATATATATGTGTGTTCTGTGCATGTTGAAGTGTATATATATATATATATATACTATATACTATATATATATATATATATTATATATATACCCTATGGTTCCTATGCTAGTCACTGTACCTATGTTGAGAATAACTTAGTTATTGACATTTGTTCTCCGTCTAGTTGCTTTGTTTGATGCTTCTGTTGCGCTGTTTCTTGATCCGTATTACTGGGATCTAGCCAACTTGGTCGAGCATCTTTGTGACGAGTTGGGACTTTACTGGAATTAGGCTTTCGAAGTTGTTTCGCAATTCTTACGAACGAAGATACACAGTTTAACATAACCACGTTTCTTATTATCTATAAACGAAGATGGAATATATTAGAGTCGAGAGTAAAGAGACACCGAGGAGTTGTCTTATATTTTGCAACCAATTAATATCAAAACCACTGTTTACTGCTAACTCATATTTTCATAACAAAGGGATTTAAAAAGATACCACATAATTAAACAAATTCAACTCTCAGATATCAAGCCAGTATTTTGACAGTGACATTTATGGGCTAATGAATGGAAGAATGTCTAAAGGATGTAAAAAAAATTAAATGTAATTAATATAACTAGCAAATTATTATACACCCTCGGGTGCAGAGTATTTTAAGTTTTAATGTTAATAAAATATTTATATTAACTTAGTGGGAAGTAAAGAATAGAAATTACTGTTTAATATTGTTAATGGATTCTTTTAGATTTATTGTAGAGATTTTTGCTCATATTATCAAGATAAACCTAAACAATTAGAAATCAATATTACTAAGCCAACATATTTTATTAAAACAAATTTTTATATTCAATATGCAATAGTTCCCATGTAGAGCTGAACCACTAGTTTGTTGCATATATAAAATACAATTGTGCGAAGAGAGGAAGTTAAATCCGACTCGGATGAATTATATATCTAAGAAAAATCGTCAAAGTGACAAAAACCACATATGGTTTAAAATGAGTTACGAGTGGTGAGTCTTACTGCGCCGACGCTGCAGTGTTTACGAATCTCTTTTTAAATAATCGATCATCTTCAGGATTACAGACATGAGTACTAGATAATTTATGAATCACAGCAATGATATCTATACGAGAAAGTGACGTATGACGTGTGTTATCCTTCTTATTCAGTCTGTTACAAAAATAAACATAGCATTTGCATGTATTAGTATGTCAGATCCGAACTGATCAACAGTATTAGTGATGTAAAACAGTCTTTATTAATAATTGAGCGTTTAAATAAAAATAAAACTCTGTTTTTTTCCATGGATGATGTGATGTAAATTAAAAAGGGAATTGTGACTTGAGTGTGATATAGTTTCGTTCAGGACGCAGAAAAACACACAATCTCCATTATAATAAGATTAAATATTATAATTGATAATGATACTGAATAATGTTTATATTCAGTTTTACATATTTTTATATTTTAAATCTCTTAAGCACCTACATCAAGATTTTTCTTGCTCTACAACTTGAAAGTCACTTGTTACACATAATATGTTTATATTAGCCTGGGTTGATCCACATCATTGTGAGCTCTGAATGGAACTTGATTTAGACTATTGGGTAATATACCATGTGGTCAATAGTCCAGAAAGAAGGAAAATTGTCACCCCCAACCCTTCGGTAGTTTCTTCTGGAATTTTGTACAAGTGTGGATTAATGTTAGACTTAGACGATCTTACATATTTGAACTTCTAATTGAAAAAGTAAATCTATTTACTGGATTGCACTGGCATAAACTTAAATTTTTAAGTGACATTCGTAGATCGGTCATGATATATATATATATATATATATATATATATACTATATATATTATAATATATATATGAGGAAAAATGGTAAGAAAAGAAATGTAGATGGATAAAGAATTTAATACGATATCACATGTCACTCTTTGATGAGGTCGATCTTCTATGTGTGCGAACTTATTTTCACACACATAAACTGATCCGAAACACATGGTAAGTTGATATCGATTTCATAGTGATATTCGATTAAAGTCATTTTTATCCATCTACATTTCTTTTCTTTACTCATTTTTCCTCATATTGTCGGATTCAATTCTTTTCCATTTTCACACCACACACACACACACACACACACACACACACACACACATATATATATAATATATAATACTTATATATATATTATATATATATATATTATATATATATAATACATAAGATAAATATATAAAGGTTTTAGCATTCTATGTTATTAGGTGAGACAATAGAACATTCACGACCATATTGTTCATGCGATGAATCATCTGGAGTGAAGATGTTTCAAATCTTTGATTTGATTCTGAAAACATTTCACCTGATGATTGATCGCATTCGAAAACCAATATGGTCCGTTGAATGTTCCTTATGTTCACCTACATAAATAGATATGTAAACCTTTATATATTTATCTTATTATATTATATAACAGCTCTATTTTATAGTGAGCACTTCTACCAATTAATACTGCCTTGGTACGCCATTCCAGCAAAAGGCTGAAACAGTGGACCAGTCTACACGCTTATATATATATATAATATTATATTAGATAATTGGCTTGAATACTCTACGAACATGTCTTAAAAATGATAAGGTACTATATATATATATTTGTGTATTTTATGTTCGTAGTGGTTTTTCATCACTTGGAGTGCATGTATGGTGTGTTATCGATAGATAAAAAAAACTGAGACACTTTCTGCTGTACCACGTGCTTTATTTTGTTACTTTTTCTGTGCTATCTATGTGAGAGAGATGAGAGAGATAAAATATATAAAATATATCTAAATATACACTTAATTCTACAGTAGAGCAAGAAAAATTAACAAAAATAAAGCACGTGTTACGAGCAGAAAGTGTCTCAGTGTTTTTTAATATATTCGATAAACACACATACATGCACTCACAAAATGCATGAAAAAACACCAACGAACATTAAATACACACAAATATATATATATTAGTTACCTTACATTTTTATAGACATGTTTCGTTGTAGGTAGTATTCAAAAATTATATAATATATATATATATATATTATATATAGTGTGAGATGGTCAACTGTTTCAGTTTTGCTGGAATGGCGTACCAAAGGCCAGATATTAATTGGTAGAGTGCTCAATATAAAATTAGAGCTGTATATTTAATATAAGTAAGACCTAAATATATAAAGGTTTTTTACATATCTATTTGATAGGTGGACAATTGGAACATCACGACATATTGGTTTCATGCGATGCATCATCAGGTGAAGAGTTTCCAAATTCAAATTCAAAGATTTGAAACATCTTCACCAGATGGATTGATTCGCAAGTGTTTAAACCAGATATTGGTCGTGAATGTTCCTTGTCACCTAATTAAATAGATATGTAAAACCTTTATATTTATTTATATATACTATATATATTATATACTATATATATATATATATTTATCATATATATATATAATGTGTGTGTGTGTGTGTGTGTGTACTGTGTGTGTGTGTGTGTGTGTGAAAATGGAAAGGATTGAATCGACAATATTGAGGAAAATGAGTAATAGAAAGAAATGTAGATGGATAAAATGAATTTAATCGATATCACATAAGCGATATCACTTACACATGTGTTTCGGTCAGTTTATGGTGTTGTGAAAGATAGTTCCACACATAGAGAATCGACCTTTCATCAGAGGTGAACATGCTGATATCGATTAAATTCCCTTTTATCCATCTACATTTCTTTTCTTTACTCATTTTTCCTATATATATTATTATTTATATATATATATATATAATATATATATATATATAGTCATGAACGATCTTACGACTTGTCCACTTAAAAATTTTAAGTTATGCATGTGCATCAGTAAATAGATTACTTTTTCAATTAGGAAGTCAAATATGAAGATCGATCTAATGTTAACTAATCCACCTGTTACAAATTCCAGAAAAAAAACGAAGGGGTTGGGTTGACAATTTTCCTTCTTTCTGGATAATTTGACATGGAGATACCCAATAGTCTAAATCACATTCAGAAGTCTCACAAATTGATTGGATCAACCCAGGTAATATTAAACAATGTTATGTAGTACAAGTGGACTGGTCAGTTGTAGAGCAAGAAAACTTGATGCATGTTAGGTGCTTAAGAGATTTTAAATATCAAAATATGGTAAAACTGATATAAACATATGTCAGTATAATTATCAATTATTATTTTTATCTTATTTATAATGGAGATTGTTGTGTTTTTCTGTCTGTAACCGAAACTATATCACTACTCAAGTCACAATTCCCTTTTTTTTATTTACATCAGCATTCTCCATGATTTTTATTTTTATTTAAACCTCAATATTATAAACTGTTTTGTACATCATAATACTTTGTTGACCATATCTACATACTAAGTAACATGCAATTGTATTTATTTTTAAAACAGACTGAATAAGAAGGATTACCACTCATTTTTCTCATCATTCCTGTGATATATAATTTTCTTTATCTTATTGCCCTGAAGATGATCTATTTTAAAAGATCGAAACAGCTGCAGCGTCGGCCAATATAACTCACAACTTAACCCATTTAAACCTGTTGTTTTTTCTATTTCTTGATATATTACATTTTTACCCCGTTTTTTCCCGGGAATTTTTAACTTTTTTTCCTCTCTTTCGCAACCCCCCCAAAAAATTTTGATATTTTATTATAACAACAAAATAGTGGTTTGCAGTGTGAGTGTGGAAGACCTAATTGTGGCATAATTGATATAAAAATTTGATTTTAAAAATTATGCTGCTTAGTATTAATTGATTCTAATTGTTTGTTTTATCTTGATAAATATGAGCAAAAATCTCTACAATAAATCTTAAAAGAAATCCATTAACAATATTAACAGTAATTTCTATTCTTTACTCCCTACTAAAGTTAACATAATATTTTATTACATTTAAAACTTAAATACCTGCACCGGAGGGTGTATATATTTGCTAGTTATATTAATACATTTATTTTTTTTACATCCTTTAGAAATTTCTTCATTCATTAGCCCCATAAATGTCACTGATCAAATATGGCTTGATATTCTGAAGTTGAATTTGTTTAATCTATGTGGTATTTTTAAATCCTTTTGTTATGAAACTAATGAGTTAGCAGTATACGTGGTTTTGATATTATATTGGTTGCAAAATATAAGACAAACTCCTCGGTGTCTCTTTACTCTCGACTCTAAAATATATTCCTCTTCGTTTATAGATTAATAAGAAACCGTGGTATTGTTAACTGTGTATTCTCTCGTTCGTAGAATTGCAAACAACAACTTCGGAAGCTAATTTCCAGTAAAGTCCCAACTCGTCACAAAGATGCTCCGACCAAGTTGCGTAGATCCCAGTAATACGGATCAAAGGAACAGAGCACAGAAAGCATCAACAAAGCAACTAGACGGAGACAAATGTCACATAACTAAGTTATCTCAATAGGTACAGTGACTAGCATAGGACCATAGGTATATATATAATATATATATATATATATATATATATATATGTATATATTATATATATTCAAACATGCACAGACACACACAATATATATATATATATATATATATATACAAACATGCACACACACACACACATACATACATATATATATATTATATATATAATATATATATATTATATAATGTGTACATCGTCCGATAGTTTGATGCATCAGTACGCACAAATAGAAATATTATCACTCACAGAAGCACACACACACACACACACACATATATATTATATATATTATTATATATATATATATAGACAAGTATGTACACCACCAACTACACACGCAATATATATATATAATATATATATATATATATATATATATATATATATATATATATGCATCTGTATTATATATATTTATCCTTGTGCGTAATCATGCATCAAAATATCGGACAATGTACACATTTATAAATCACTCTAACACATTAGCTACTACTAGAACAATCATGATATATATATATATTAATAATATTATATATATATATATATATATAATATATCAGTCAGTCAGTCAGTGTGGCTGAAAAATACGAAGTCTTTAAAAAGGAAAAATGTTGGCTTTTAAATCAAGCAGATTTTCTAGAGGAAAAAAAAACACGAGAAAATTATCATATAGCAGAAAAACAGAAAGAAATGTCACAGAGGACGGATAATGTATCGAAGCAGTGCTTACTCAATTAAAAATGGCAAGAGAAAGTGGGAAATTCATCGTGAAATGATAAAAAGAAATAAAATAAAGAATCGACATGAAAAAATTATTGC
>CM042146.1:4108944-4118944 GCA_023376005.1 Doryteuthis pealeii | reverse complement strand
GCAATCATTGACGAAGGAACTTACAACCAAGGGATTCTTTACAAAAAATTGCTTGAAGTCTAAAGGATGGCCCATAAACGTGTAACATATATGCAGTTTAGTGTTATACACGGGATTCTCCTTGATCTCACACCTCCACAGGAGATAGAGTCTGACTATACTAAACCCCGCCGACAGTGATTTTTTGTGATGAGTATCCGAAAGGAAATGTAAAAAATGTAAACAGATCCAATTTATTATGCAACATACATATATTTTTACGTTAATTTTAGTTACAAGAGTTTGTTTTTTTCAGTATAAGGTTGAGTTCTCTAAGTAGTTTGAATAACGAGGAAGGATCTGCCGTAAATTTCAAATGGGACGTTTTTAAAATTATTTTTAATATTATTCAAATTAGCAAGAAATACCAGTTTAATTAAACAATATGTTTAATATCAGGAATTTGAAATGTGATCAATAAATAAATATATTCTTACATACAATTACACCTAAGTACACATTAACAGGGCCGGGTTAGCTCAGTCGGTAGAGCGTTCGGCTAGAAAACACAATGTTCCTAGTTCGATACCGGCCCTCGTCAACTCAGCGTATGAGTAGCACAGGGATCTGTGCGGTAAAGTAGGGAGCTGTTGGTAGGTGTGGCACTCGACCCCAGACGCAAAAAAAACGATCTACTTGTTCTAGCGCTAGTGAAAGGGGGATAGACTCACTCGCTGCATGGGTGATACCGACTTTAGGCCTCCCCGACTACTTTTTTACTACACATAAACATATATACACATACATACATACATGCACACACACACACACACACACACACACACACAAATGCTGCCCACATACACATATATATATAATTGTATATAAATGATTATATATATATATTGATATATAAATAATATATATAAATAATTATAAACTCACAAACATACACACATACACACACACACGCACACACACACACACACACATATATAATATATATAATATATATATATATATATATATGTATATTATGGACTTTCTCGTCGATTTTCAACGCATGAGGGTTCATACAATGAACACCCACACAGTGATTTGTTTATAGTGGTGAAGGCTTGTGTTGGACCATCCACACTTTTTGGCACAGTTGATAGGAAAGAATTGGTGCATCAAGGGTTGCCACAAACCCAATCAACGACCGATCTCAGGAATTTTGAATTAAGAGTTATCCCTCTCCTAGACTGGTTACCTACCCAACCCAAGGCTGAAGTGCCCAGTCTGCCCTACTATTTAACCCACAGCTGGAGGGAGAATATATGGATTCATACCTTTCCCAAGGGTATTAGCGCTATGTGAAATACCAACAGCTTCGTCTAGAAATTGTACTCGAATCGAAGAGTCCATTTTCCACGACTCTAACCACTAGCCCACGCGCCTCCATCTATGCTCACACTTAAATGTATGTAAAAATGATAGAATACCGATGAGTGCAAATACGGAAATAATAAATTCTTTAAGTGTAGACGACCTTTAAATAATGATAATGTGCCTTTTTTAGATTTTTTTTAAAAGTAGTACTTTGTTGGAGAACTGTTAATAACAATGCGTACTGTATTCCATTTTTTTGTGGCCATGATAGCAAGATGAAAACTGTAAATAGAAACTGGCAAATAAAGGAAACCTAATTATAGCTTAATGCAACAAAATGGCCCCTAAAATGAATACACATGTTAGCATGAAGATTTGAGGTAGGTATGGGGTCTTACCCTTTCTACAAGGGATACAAGCAGAATATTCTAAATCCTGCTGACAAAGCGGTTTTTGTGCTGAGTATCCGAAAAAAAAAATCTGTAATAAAAATCAGTTGCAGACAATAAATAGAAACCAGGGAAAAAAGAAAGAAACGTAATTATAGTTTAATGCAATAAAGTGTCCCCTTTAGCACAAATATCATTATTATAGTATCATGCATGCGATTTTTTCCCTTCTGTTTTTTTTTTTTTCCTTTTCTTTAGACATCCCCTTTTTAGCAAATCTATAGAATGAACGTTACGTCTATCTAGAAAGGAACTATTTATACACATCTTCAACATACGGCGTATTGCTGTTTAGTTTTCGGTCATGTGAACTGTAAACCGCTTCAGCTTATATTGAAAATAGTGATATAAATATTTTTGCTCAATAGAATTCTCATATTAATTCAATTAGCAATTTAGTAAAGCCATTTTGATCTGGTTACATCTTATTCTAGAATTATATAAGTGGAGGTATATGGTGCGATAGATGTTCGAATCAACAAGCTCCCGCCGAGGGGAAACCAAAAACAAGCGAGTTCTCCGTCTTCTCACAAGCCAGACCCTCTGTTGGTCAACACATTGTTCGTCTAGCAGCTGGAAAATCCGTCGTCGTAGTTGAAATAATCTTTAGCAATTCAAAATCACATTTCCTGTTTAGTTTTGTTTCTGTCGACTAAAATCCATTTCTTTACTGAAAAGCGCTTCGTCGTCGACTGCTTCTGCTGCTGCTGACTGCCCAGCGCTCGACTCACTTGTTATTTCATGGGCATATTAGCCAAACATCCGGGCACATAAGTCGAACGTCGCGTCCGTCCAGTGCCCAAAACGCATTTGTTTTTGCATGCGGGTGGACGCGAGTTCGATCCCGGCAGGCAAGACAATGTCTTGCTCTTTTTCCTTTCTCGTTCTCCGTCACAAGAATGATATAAAATATAGTTAGCATTTCGGCCAATGTACTAAAATCATGTCACATTCTATAACGGATCCTTACGTAAGTTTCAAATTTTTTCAACTACAGTGATAAGTTACGTGCACTTGGGTTTAAAGAAAGTGTAGCGTTACTTACCCTTAATATATACAAGAAAATTCACATACACAGCGCAGGGTTTATTTACGCCTTTACATTTAAACAGATATGCTCGCCTAATTTATTAATTATCAACCAATTAAATTTCAATTAGGTATGACTTCAATTAAGCACTTATTCGCCCATGTGTATGACTAAGAATTCTCTCTCTTTTGAATGTGGACCTTTTTACACACTATTTCACACATAAAATTTAACAACCACTCTTGGACAAAGACAGTACTATACTACTTCTGTCCCAAAATAGTTGCTACATCTGCACATAAATTTCACATACAAAATTTAACCACCATTATGGGACAGAGACGGGATTATATTTCACCTGTCCCAAAATAATTGTTACATTTGACATACATTTCATACACAAAATGCCACAAAGTTTCCAGGGACAGTTAACGACCTCGTAGGGCAGGAATCATTCCCTCTTTCATATCGACTCTGGCACAACACAAACGGCATTATTCCTATCTCTGCCACCCCATATATATATATATATATATATATATATATATATATATATATATATATATGACGGTTGTCATCATCTTTATTGTTATATTAACAACGTTTCGGTCGATGTGCTCTCCGGCCTTTATGGTTATCGGATGGAAAATAGTCTACCCCGGTGGATTAAATAAAGGATTCTGTTCGAAATTCCGTGAACTTTCCCTTTTATGACATGGATGCTTCCGAGTTCGACAAGAAGATTCCAAAGTTCGACAAGAAAAACCCGAAGAAGGCCCGGGGGGGGGTATATCGTCTATATATTAATAACGACGAGGACAACAGTCCGACAAAAAATGTAATGACATATTTTATTTAGTAAGATTCACAACATTAGGCAGGTACATGAACGGCCTACGAATATTATACGGCCCCACATGATACATTAAGACGCAAAAATTAACAGGCCGATTGGCCTGCTAGTCAATCTGTAGGTTTAGGCTGGAAAATGTTAAAAGTATACAAAAATACACAAACTGTTTTCTTTTTTTTTTTTTCTTCAGAAATGTAATATGAAAAGATTAACCATTTTTGTAAACAAATTATCGCGAAAAACTTTAAAAAATCAATATTTAAATGCAAAAATTTAAATTCTTTTCAAAATTAAAATACGTTATTTATACTTTGTCTTTCACTAATCTACGAATTATAAACGGCTGTGATTTACCTTGTTTTTATGCTTTTCAATCACGTATACGGTCTGTTTTGCCTAAGACGCTAGTTTGGTAAAATTACTAACGCATAACTTTTTGCATTTAAATATTGATTTTTTAAAGTTTTTCGCGATAATTTGTTTACAAAAATGGTTCATCTTTTCATATTACATTTCTGAAGAAAAAAAAGAAAACAGTTTGTGTATTTTTGTATACTATTAACATTTTCCAGCCTAAACCTACAAATTGACTATCAGGCCAATCGGCCAGTTAATTTTTGCGTCTTAATGTATCATGTGGGGCCGTATAATATTAGTAGGCCGTGGTACATGATTAATTCCTCATCTGAAGTCAAATTCTCTTCTTTTGAACAATATAGTGAAATGGGGAGATGCTGCAGAGAAGAGGGATTCTGCGGAAGTCAAGTCGTCTACCAGAAACTCACGCATCACGGGGAGTTTGAAAAGAGACGTCGGCGGCAAAATCCCACCTGTCACGGATGTCAAGTCGGTTTGCAGATTTTGCACACGCCACCGCGTATGGAACAACCACCACCCACTGCAAAATAGCAAAAGACAGACATCTTCAAAGCCGTTAATACTGTGACAAATGAAAGGCTTTCTTTCATTAAAATAGAGTAAGTGTTCACATAAATGGCGGCCAACCGACAGTGACATAATAAAATCTACAAGAATGAAAGAAGAGAAATTACTACGCGTCTTTTACAGACAGTGAAATTCTCTCTCTCTCTCTCTCTCTCTCTCTCTCTCTCTCTCTCTCTCTCTCTCTCTCTCTTACAATAAAAGACGCCACCTGTTGGCCATAGACTTCATGAATATTGTGTGTGTGTAGCGGAAGAAGTGGCGAACCTCGTGGAGCGAAGAAGACAGTGACTTATCTCGTGTGTAGTTACATGATTTAGATGAGATGTTGTCAAGATGGTCAAAAAGGAATTTGTATTTTTTTCCTTTGCTGCAGATAAAAATGAAACCGGACGTGACAAAAAAAGTGGTTCACAAAAGGAGATTCGTCCATTTATATGATTCGCTGCTCATCTGACCAAACAATCATAAACGAGTCACGGCAATATAAGGTTTCGGCTGATGTGCCCTCCGGCCTTCTTCAGGTATTTCTTGGCTGACTCGGGAAATTTCTCGGACACATTCTAGTGGATAAAGGAGTTAAATTAAGACAATTCTAAGTGACAGTTATATCTCGACTGCAGGTTGAATCCTGATCAGGGGCATCATTAATCTTATTATAATGGAGATTGTGTGTTTTTCTGTCTGTAACCGAAACTATATTACTACTCAAGTCACAATTCCCTTAATTATTTACGTCAAATTCTCCATGATTTCATTCTTTTAAACCTTCAGTTATTAATAAAAAATTGTTTTACATTATTAATACTGTTGACCATATCTACGTACTAATAACATGCAATTGTATTTATATATACAACAAAATAGCGGTTTACAGTTTGAATGAGAAGGCTAATTTGCATATTGATATTTAAAATTTTATTTTAATAAATATGTGCTTGGTATTATTGATTTCTAATTGTTTGGTTTATCTTAAGAAATATAAACAAAAATCTCGTGGATAAATCTTAAAAGAAATTTATTTACAAGAAGAAATAACTGTAATATTATCCTTTACTTCCTATTTTAACTAAATAGTTAAATTAAGAAAATTTACCAATGAAAGAGGGGAGTAATGGAAAATGATGGAATAGTTAGTTTCAAAGTTGTTCTATTTTTCGATTATACCCCCTCTGTTGCAGATCTTTTTATCTGCATTCTTAGTCAGTTTCATTAGCCTTTCTAATTTAATATGATATTTTATTATATCAAAACTTAAATACTTGCGCCCTCCGGGTGCATATATTTGCTAGTATAAAATAATAATTAATACTGCTTAACACCTGTATCTCAGCAATGCTTAGCGGAATGAGAACAGGATAGCCCCGTGGACTGAATAAAGGGTTAGGTTCAAAGTTTCTTGATGGATCCCGATTCCGACAAGAAGTTTTCCGAGTTCGAAAAGAAGGTTCCCGAGTCCGAAATGAAGGTTGCCGATTCCGAGAGATTTTCCGAGTCCGACAGGAAATACCTGAAGAAGGTCAGAGGGGACATTGGCCAAAACATTTACAGACAACAATGAAGATGAGGGCAATAGACCGAATAATCCAAATGATACTAGATATTTTTACATATGCAAATAAAATTTCAATTTGAATCATATATACATGGGGTAATTTAACTTACCTGCTCTCAGGAGTTGTAAACACACTTTCGCAATCAGTTGTTATATGCACACAGAAGTTTTTTCTTCGTAGTTTTTCTTTTTCTTAGATAAACAATTCATCTTTTTAAATGCGCTTCATTTTTCAACAAATCACTTTTATCATTGATACTCTCGTTAAAAGATTGTGGATGTAATGAAAATAACATACCTCGAAACTCAAAGCGTGCGCGGACAAGTCTGGCTTGCAGGGTCCTCGCGGGAAAGAAATATGGCTGCTGTAAGCACTATATTTAACGATGGGCGATCTCGAACCAGCGAGAATGGGATTGCACGTATGCAAATTCTCTCGAGATCGGGCGTGCATATAAGCATAGGGCGACGGCTAGAGGGAGCGTCACACGATTACGTACGACGACTACGAAAACAGCTGGCAGTAGCATTTTGTCTCTTGCGACGATTTTGATTGTTGGTGAGCAGAGTGCAGCACAGTTGGGAGAACATTACGACTAGAAAGGTTGCTATTGTTGGCTTCAATCATAATTCTTTTTTTTTTCCACATAGACTCTTGTTGGATTACCTTCTTACTTCTTCGCAGACGCATCTAAATGTATATATATATATTTACTAACCCCTCCACCCGAACAGAATGTGACACAAGATTAATCTTATAAACAGAATTTAACAGCTTTGAATTCATATTTTTCATTCTCCTAGACTGATTACCTAGCCAAGTTTAAATAGCTCAGTTTGCCCTCCGATCTACCCATAGCTTGAATGAGAATAATTGGATGCATACCTTTCTTAAGGGTATTAGCCCTATGTTAAATGCAAACATCCTTGTCCCCTATTTAAACTCAACGAGTCCCTTTTCTTTTACTATAACCATTACACCACGCTCCTCCATCTTATCTAAACTTATATGCTGGCTAGATCTTCTATGCTGCTATCATTTTTTCTGTTTTTGGACTCGTTCAATTTTTCTTTTTCACGGAAGATTATACATGTGTGTGTGTGTGTGTGTGTGTGTGTGTGTGTGTGTGTGTGTGTGCAAACAGTCTCATCCAGTTTTTGCACACGAGTATATGAATAAATCGTTTCTCGTTGGTGGAAATTGACTCGCTGACTCAAAGTACAAATTCTGGTTGTGGTTTGCATCCAGTAATCGATGTAATAGTAGGGCGGACTGTTTTTGTTTTTTTCTAATTTAATTAGCCAAATAATCTAGGAGAAGGAAATCTCAGAATTCAAACCTGTTAAACTTCGGGTAAGAAATTGACCGTGTGTCATTTCCTAATCGAGTAGTATCTATATGACCTTAGATTTTTTTATAGGATATTTTAAAACTTCTTTAATGAGTATTAATTAGATTTTATGTTATTGTTATAAACACAACGTTTCAGCTAATCTGCCATCCGGTCATCTTCAGATTTTTCTTTAACGAGGTTCATTAAATAAATATTATCTTCACTAAAAAAGTTTAATCTTTAGGAATTGTAGGATACAAATTTCTCTCAGTTTTCGTTTATCCGATACAATTTTGAATTTCGGATTTACTTTCAAGCATTCCCAACCCTATTGCCCTTATGGCAAGCCCCAACCCCTTTTTATCATATGGGTGCTAGAAGGCGGTGGCTGCGGGTCTACATGTCCTGGGAATGACGTTAAACTCTATCTGATGGTGAGGTTCTAGTTTTGGAGGTTTGGGGAATGTGGAGCACCCCTTCATCACCATTGCTCCCTGATCCACTCTGACCCGGGGTTGTAGTACCTGTTAGGGTCCCATCTATGGGTTGAATAGAAAAACATGAGTTTATAAACAAAATTTTATTACCCATTAAGAATTGATTTATTTCAAAACTTTATCGGCATTAAATGACCCACTGCGGTTGATATGCCGTAAAACAAAACAAAACAAACAAACTTTCAAGCATATCGTATTTAAAATAATTTGATAATTATAATTACGTTTCTTTCTTTTTTCTCGGTTTCTATTTACTGTCTGCAATTGATTTTTATTACAGATTTTTCAGATACTCAGCACAAAAAAAAACCGCTCCGTCAGCGGGATTTAGAATGCTCTCATTGTATCCCTTGTAGAAGAGTAATGCCCCCACCCACCTCGAATCACCATGATTTCATGTGTATTCATTTTAGGGGCAATTTTGTTGCATTAAGCTATAATTAGGTTTCCTTTATTTGCCAGTTTCTATTTACAGCTTTCATTTCGTTATCACGACACCGAACTATAGAATACAGTACCCATTTATATTAACAATTCTCCAACAAAGTACTAATTTAAAAAGAATCTAAAAAAATCTATTACACTTTTATCATTTAACATTGCAGTATATGTACTCAATGGTATTCTATCACTTGAGTAAGAGCATATATATATATATATATATATATATATATATTATATATATATATATATATATATATATATATATATATATTGTGTGTGTGTGTGTGTCTTGTATATATATATCTGTGTGTGTAAAATTATTCATATATAATTATCTATATATATTATCATTTATATATAAATGTATATTTATATATCATTATATATACTAGCAAATTTATGCACCCTCCGGGTGCAAGTATTTAAGTTTTAATATAATAAAATATCATGTTAAATTAGAAAGGCTAATAGAACTGCATAAGAATGCAGATAAAAAGATTTGGAACAGAGGAGGTATTATCGAAAAATTATAACAACTTTGAAACTAACTATTCCATCATTTTCCGTTACTCCCGTCTTTCATTGGTAAATTTTCCTAATTTAACTATTTAGTTAAAATAGGAAGTAAATGATAATATTCCAGTTATTTCTTCTTGTTAATGAATTTCTTTTAAGATTTATCCCAGAGATTTTTGCTCATATTCAATAAGATAAAACCAAACAATCAGAAATCAATAATACTTAGCATATATTTATCAGAATCCATTTTTAAGATCAATATGCAAATTAGCCTTCCCGTTCACACTGTAAACCGCTATTTTGTTATATATATAAATACAATTGCATATTATTAGTATGGAGATATGGTCAACAGTCTTAATAATGTAAATAAAAAGGTTTAAATAAAAATAAAATCATGGAGAATGTGATGTAAATAACAAAGGGAATTGTAACTTGTATAGTAATATAGTTTCGGTTACAGACAGATAAATACACAATCTCCATTATAATAAGATATAATCATGAATATACAATTATATTTATGTGTATTTGGGCAGCCTTTGTTCATTTATACATGCCCACACTCTAATCACCGAATGCACAAATTCTGCACAAAGAAAAAAATAAACAAAAACTCCAAATACTAGAAGCTTTATACATCAAACAATAAAACCATCCTTAAATAAAATTAAGTTTCAATGCAGTACTCGCATTTTAAAATGCCTATAACAGTTTTCTTATCAATTCTTCTCCTTCCAGCTTCCACATCTATTAATATACTTTGAAAAAAAACTGGAACACATCACCCCTGATGATGGCACTTCGAAGTGCCGAAAGTACTCGGGATATGAATTTCGGTGGACTAATCCACGAATTCCATCCAAATATTTTAAAAAGTTAGCCAGAAAGCTTGAAAAGATCACCAATAAAATCGTTAAACAGGAGACCTGATTTTGTTTAATTCCACATGTATAAAATCATATATATATATATATATATATATATATATATATATATATATATATATATATATATATATATATAT
>CM042146.1:4101444-4103944 GCA_023376005.1 Doryteuthis pealeii | reverse complement strand
TCATATTATCAATCAAAGCCTGAAGAAGATACCAGAAGATCTGAAACCCATGTTGCATATGTAAAACAAAAAGAATTTTTAAAGATTTTCTGAGAACAAAATACATTTTACGGACCTTCCTTTTTTTATAATTAATATATATATATATATATATATATATATATATATATATATATATATTATATATATGTGTGTGTGTGTTGTGTGTGTGTGTGTGTGTGTTGTGTGTGTGTGTGTATAAGACGTGACATTTGTTTTGGATTGAAAAAAAAAAGAATATCTAAATATTCCGTTTTTTATTTGTCTTTGTTTAATGTATTGATTGTTTTTATTTTCAAAACTTTTGTATTTAAAAAAAAAGATAAGCGATAATATTGATTCTTCCTCTGATTTCAAAGTATCCTCAAGCTCATTTCCAGGTCTTCCAGGGAATATTGTATACCATCTAAAATTGGTCTTAACCCCATTTTTTCTGTTCCGCAGTATTTTTATGTATCTCTGGCAATATCCCGGTATTCATATATTGTGTGTATGCTTTTTTTTGTTGTAATTTTCTGTCCCTCAAATTTCCAATAGAACGGTTATTTTCTTATTTTTAATTAACACTAGGTCTGACCCTTTGCCAGGGTTGTATGATGCGCTTGTATTTGCAAGTTCAATGGATTTACTCATGTAGGATATATTCTGGTTTGTGTATATATCATGGTCACCATGGCTGGATTTCAATCTTTTGTACAATTCCCAGTGGACCACCAATCCCAACCAGTCATGCCTATATTTAAATTTACTTTGTGTAAATTTCTTTTATAAATACATTTTTCTATTTAACCCATAGATGGGACCCTAACAGGTACTACCACTCCAGGTCAGAGTGGACCAGGGAGCAATTGTGATGAAGGGGTGCTCCACATTCCCCAGACCTCCAAAACTGGAACCTTACCATCAGATAAAGTTTAATATCATTCCCAGGAATTGTAGACCCTCAGTCACTGCCTTCTAGCACCCATATGAGAAAAAGGGTTGGGGCTTGCCATATAGTGGCTAGTGCTTGACGTGACCAGCCGATTGTTTGGAGGGGGCCTCTCCGACCGCCCGTCTAGCCCAAGAAAGGGCCAAAGTGGAGTATTTCAAGTCATGGACTGCTCAGCCACCTGGGTTCTATCTTTAGGCATCATTGGTCGCCACCCACGAGCAACGGTTGGCCCCATTGGAGGGAGTCCTACCTCTCTGCAGAGGTGCAGTCGGTGCATTCTAACGCCCCAGCCAACAGGGTGGCATTTAGAAGAGACAGGTGCATATTGTTCATTTCTGTTTTGACATAATTACGCTTTACACCTTTATTTTATCTTAGTATCAAAAGAGACTCAGTATCTCTCTTGTTTTTCCCCTTCTTATCCATGTCCAGATGATCTCATATGCTATTTCCTGGATGTTGCTTGAGGTAGGCATACATTTTTCTTACCATGAATGTAGTAGTGCTAGTTATGGCTAACTATTATAGATCTCATTTATCTAATCTATACATATATAAAGGGCAGTTGTGTATATCTGAATGTCCGGAGGAAACTTCGAAAATATAACAATTAACGACAAATTAAATATATTTACACATAAATATCACCATTGATGAAGATTTGATTTATATTTGGAAAGATATTTAAAAATTCAAATTTGAAAAGTAACAGAAGGGACAGTAATTTGCATGTTATTTTTCTTTTTGCATGTTTTTTCTTTTCGCTTTGAAATATAATATTGATTGATTGAATTAATTGCATCCTTTATATATATATTTTTTTAAATTGTAAAGCATTGAATGGAAATATCTTACTACATTGTTATATATATTTCCCTGAGGATTTTTATGGGGCAACCAGCGGGGATCTCACTCGCGAGAAGTAATAATGGAACTTAAAAAGTCCAGCTCTACCCAGGCGACGTCGGGTAGCCACTTCTAGTATTATATAAATACAATTCAGTTGTTATTACAGTGTTCCATGTTTTCATAATAATTAGAATATGTCAGATTCTGAAGAAGGACATCACTACATGAGAACGAAACGTTGTTACATAAAAAGTTGGAATTTAACAAGAAACCGAATATTCAGTACAAGAAATCTGAATAATTTTATTACAATAACTGTAATATTAACAATTATTGTAATATAATTAATTACTTTTATCAAATTAATTACATCAAATAAAGAGATTATTTAGACAATTCAATGTGACTGTAAACTTACTAAACAAATTGAAAGCGATTTACATTCTAAGCTTAGAAGTGAAACCTATTTCTCTTGTGTCATTTAGATGAACTTTTTCTTTTTTAGTTTGGTTTGTTTTGTTTTACGGCATATAAACCTCAGTGGGTCATTTAATGCCGATAAAGTCTTGAAATAAATCAATTCTTAATGGATAATACAATTTTTTTATAAATACATTTTTCTATTTAACCCATAGATGGGACCCTAACAGGTACTACCACTCCGGGTCAGAGTGGACC
>CM042146.1:4023944-4093944 GCA_023376005.1 Doryteuthis pealeii | reverse complement strand
TGAGTATACTTGGTGGTCTATAATTTCGGGAAAGAGGTCAGTGCAGTCGTGAAAAGTTCTTGTGTTGTATATCCTTTCTTTACTTCTATTATTCTTCTGTTCATCTTTGGTATCTAACGTCTGGACCTAGTTTTGGGGACTTCGTGTCTGGTCTTCTATTTCTCTGTTCTTGCTGGTTGGTCGTCCTTGATTCATTTCTTCTTCTAGGTCAGTCTTTTTGCCAAGACATTCATCGACCAAAAAACCATATTATTTATTTAAACATTTATTTACTTAACTAAACATATTTCTCTAACTAACACAACGCGCGTGTGCGGGTGAGTCCCAGCTAGGGCAGTAATATCTTATCTGCCTGACGTCCAAGCTGAAACTGAAGACCCAACCAGGTCTGACTTGACTTCCCGTATTTCGCGGGCTTTCTATAATATTCCATGGAAAGTCCCGCCCGTGATATGAAAAGAGGCCATCCCTTCAGAAATACAGGGGTGGGGGAAAATAATTATGCATAGATTATGTAACACTTGTATAATATTGCTGAAATGATTCAAACCAATTCTGAATTATGTTCACATTCATGGATACAGAGAGGGATCTAAATTTATAAACATAAAAATTTATTTTTTTTTAAATAAAATAAAAAGACACTCAAGGAAGAATAAATAATTGAGAATCTCAGTTCAGTCTGGGAAAATCCCATATATATATATATTTACCAACCCTTCCGTACGAGCAGGATGTGACACAAGGTCAATTTCTTAAGCGGAGCTTACCAGGTTTTAATTCAGAGTTTTCCTTCTCATAGACCAGTTGCCTAACCAAGGTTAAAGAGCCCAGTCTGCCCTACCATTTACCCATAGCTGGAGGGAGAGTAGGATTCATACCTTTCCCAAGGGTATTAGCGCAAAGTGAAATCCAATTACCACGTCCAGGATTTGAACTCGCGGCGACGAGTCCATTTCCCATGACTTTAACCATTACACCACGCGCTTCCTAGGGAAAAATCCCATATAAGGTATCTTACAAGTGGTTCATTATATTTACAATAAAATATAGCATCCTCATTATGAGAGGAGATGATGTCACACCATTCCCTATTATGGGTAAGATGTCGAATGATTTATAATTAAGGTTTAAGAGCTCAATAAAAAAAACAAGATAGAGTTTCGTTGGTGTTGGTGTTTGACAATCGTCAAGGTGGGAATCGGCTAATGTGGGGCAGAAACGGTCAACAACGAGGAAGAGCTCCCACGACATCAGCTTAGGGTAGAATTCCAAGTACCAAACCCTACTACCATGAGATAACGAATCTCCCAACTCGTTTGAAAGATAAGAACCTGCATTCGACTATACATCCTCCACACAGAGTTAGAAAGACACAAAGAAACCAAATCCACCAACATCATAATCATGACTTTTAACGTTACAATTCCCCGAAGTTTTGGATGTTTAATCCGTATGTTGCTTGTGATATGTATTTAAGGAGATTGTCAGTTTCTGTCTGGTGAAATAACGCTAATTTGTGCGGCCAAGATTTACTAACAAAAATTGATATCCTCTATGTAAAGATTTGATGGTGAAATAAAAGCCTGAGTGAACACGTGACCTTATCGTTCTCCCATAACAATTTTAAGGGCATGGATTTGAAGCGGTAAAAATTAAGGTTTCAATCAACCTCGACATGCATCAATCAGATTTTCCTACAACCTGGCAGAAGCAAAACAATTTTTTTCAACCCATAACCTTGACGAACTGTCTGGTTGTATCTATTTCCATTGAATGATTGAAATATTGTTTTTTTTCTGACAATGTAATCATGATTTATTCAGATTATGATTACATGATTGCAAGTTGTGCCAAAATGTTTTTTGCTCAGTGTTTTTAATAATGGAATAATAATCATACAATGTTCGCAATAAATATATAGTTTATACAAAGGTGAACTTTAACATGATTGATTTCATTAGGAATATTCAAGAATGTGTGATGGTTAGTTGGTTGGGTTTTTGTGGCATGCCCACCTTTGTTGTTTTATTCAATGATAAAATCGGGGCTTTTTTCTAATCATACGTTTGAAGTGATTAATGTTAGTAATATTTTGAAAGCAATTATAACTTCATGAAACTATTCTTAATACCAATAATTTGCACCCAGTTATATGATTTCCATTATTCCAACCTAATACATACTTTCAAGTAATTATTCCAATTCACTACTACTATTACTAGGGCTACAACTGGATTACAGTCAAGTCATGTTGAAAACACGCGCTCCTGCTAGATCATCGACGTGAAGCAGTGAGGAGCTTTTTCAGTATTTAGATGAGCGACAATTCAAGCAAAAGTAGATGTATTAAGGAAACAAATATCAAATTGACTTGTTTTAGCTTTAAAAAAAAGGGTTGGTATACCGTAACCAAAACAAGTAAGAACTAACCAAATACAACTGCTACTACTACTACAACTACTACTACTACTACTACTTTGAATAATAATAATAATAATAATAATAATAATAATTGACTAAAGAACGAGAAAGTTAATGACCATGCACAAGGCTCTTCACTCTAGAGACGATAGAGATAGATTATATGTGCCAAGAAAGGAAGGGAGAAGAGGTCTGGCCAACATAGAGGACTGCGTAGAAACCACAATCCAACAACTTGAGGATTACACAAGAAGGTTCAAATACAAATTACTTATGGCGGCCAACAATAGTAGAAGTGACAGATGGACAAACAGAAAAACAACAAAGACTAGAAAACAAAAATGGGAAGAAAAACAATTATATGGACACTTCAAATGACAAATCGAAGAGGTTGCACATGAAAAGAGAAAGAAAAGGAAACTTCAAAAGAGAAACAGAACCATTAATAATTGCTGCACAAAATAATGCCATAAGGACAAACTATATCAAAGCGAAAATTGATAAGACCAACAAACCTAGACTTTGTGGTAATAGAGATGAGACTGTAAACCATATACTCTACGCGAATGTAACAAACTAGCACAACGAGAATACAAAACTAGACACAACTGGGTTGGGAAGGTGATCCACTGGGAATTATGCAAAACATTTAATTTTGACCATACAACAAAATGGTATATGCATAAACCAGAATCTGTTCTTGAAACGAAACACATATAATTCTCTGGGACATTGAAATAATAACGGATCACCTTATCCCATCAAGAAGACCAGACCTAGTGTTGATAAACAAAAAAGAAAGAACTTGTCAACCTGTGGATTTTGCAGTGCCAGCAGATCACAGGGTGAAGCTAAAGGAAAATGAAAAAATGGACAAATATCTGGAACTTGCCAGAGAACTGAAAAAGTTATGGAATATGAAAGTGAAAGTGATACCAATTGTAGTTGGTGCACTTGGAACAGTCCCAAAAGGATTGGAAAGGGGTTTGGAAAGTTTGGAAATCAGAGGGAGGATTGAAACCATTCAGAACACTGCACTGCTGCAATCTGCCAGAATACTCAGAAGAGTCCTGGAGACCTGAGGAGACTTGCTGTCACTCAGACTCCAGTGAAATACCATCAGCTGACGCTGATGTGAAAACTCAAAAGGAGTAAATAATAAGAACAGAAAGAGAACTTGTCAACGGGTAGATTTTGCGGTTCCAGCAGATCACAGGGTTAAAATGAAGGAAAATTATAAGATGAACAAATACCTGGACCTTGTCAAAGAATTGAAAAAGCTGTAGGATATAAGGGTCAAAGTGATACCAATTGTAGTTGGTGCACTTGGAACGGTCCGAAAAAAGCTTGGAAAAAACTGGAGGATCTGGCAATCAGAGGAAGAATTGAGACCATCCAATCATCTGCATTGCTGCAATCAGCTAGAAAATTCAGAAGAATCCTGGAGACCTGAGGAGACTTTTTGCCACTCAGGGTCCAGTGAAATACCATCAGCTAACACTGGTGTGAAAAACTCACAAGCCATATAATAATAATAATAATAATAATAATAATAATAATAATAATAATAATAATGTGTAGGTTATGTGGTGAAAGGTTATCCTCTGGGAATTGTGCCAGGTATTAAAGATTGACCTTGCCGAGAAATGCTATTCATTTACCGAAATCCTCCATCATGATTTGGATGTAACAAATGGCCAAGTTCAAAGCGGAGTATAGATGGTTTTCCTTTTCCCTAGATAAATTGACGGCTAGAATATTCAGAAGATTCCGGGAGACTGGAGAAGAATTGCTTTCTCTCAAACTCAAATAAAATACCAATATCTAACACCGATATGAAAAATTCAGTAGCGGTGATATTATAACGACCTATTCTTGACTAAGTAGAGACAAACATAAATGCGATTCACTAAACTCTAGGCATAAACTAGCACAATACGGTTTGACATGCCAAATAATCAATCATATCTTTAAATACGTAAGTTGACTTTTTTCCTGAATGGTAACTAAGCTATGTTCTTATAAGAATGATTATTGTTTAAATTCAGTGTAAAAGTAAAGTCGTCGGTGCGGCCTAATATCTGTATCAGCCAGGCAGCGAGGGAGTCTATCCTCTTGCGCTAGACCAAGGAGGTTATTTCAGCGTATGGGGTAGAGCTCTACACCTACCATCAGCTGCTTACTTTACCGCACAGGTCCCTGTGCTACTCGTACGCTGAGTTGGCGAGGGCCGGCATCGAACGAGGAACCTTGTGATTCCTAGTCGAACGCTCTGCCGACTGAACTAAACCAAAATTATGCCAGGTCTTTCTCAATATTTGTACAGGTTAGGAATTATTTTGGCCCAATTGTACTCCCATATGTTTTAATGATTCTACTTTTCAGACTTAAAACAATTGGCAAAAGAACGTAAATAACAAATATGAGCAAAGATAAACGAGGAACAATAAAAATGAATATACGGAAGCCGTTATTACAAATAGTTTTTCCAGTAAAACTTGCCATTTAAGTATGATTACATTTTCACTTGATTTGTTTATTACCTCGTAAGGGAAGAAAACAACTGTTAAAATTTTCAACAATACGATGTTACCGGTATTAATAAAATTAAATTACGTAGGAATCCGTTTCCTTTAGCAAATTGCAATTCTATGTCGTTTTATTCGTACGGGTGCCGGTCTGAATACATAATCCAGTCCTTCTAAAGTTCTATGCTCCGGTAGGATACTCTCAACTTGGTTGGTTGGTGATTGGTTGGTTGGTTCTCGCCTTTATATTGATAGATACGCCTTTGCATCTTTATCTTTTGATCTGATAAAGGACATTTATTATATATTTCTTTATCTTCTCCTTGCTTCCTTAACCGGAAACCCTCTCTTCCGCTTTCTCCTTTTTTTAAATATATATTTTTATATTTCTCTTTGTCTTTTGCCGGAGGCTTCCTTTTCCGGGCAAAGACAATAGAACAATTCACCATAAAACTGGTCATAGCCAACCCCTCCCCATCAGGTTTTCTTCTTTTCACTGAAATACTGAAGAAGTATACAGTTACTTACGTCCTCTGTATAAGCAGAATATCACACGAGGTGAATCTTTAAGCGGATGTTTCGATTCAGAGGTTTCCTTCTAGCCTTTTTGCTCCACAAAAGTTACAAATAGCACATTGCCATACAATTAACTCATAGCTCAGTAAAGGTAAATAGCGAAATAGAAACAGCCTCAATCAGGATTTGAACTCGGGTCACCATGCTTACTTCCAATGACGATAACAATTAAACTGTTAAGAAATGAAGTAACAAGAAAGTCTCAACTCTTTCTTTGTCTCTTTCTGTCTGTCTGTCTGTCTGACTGTCCCCCAAGTCTCCTCTCTCGATTGTGTACCTGGCGATGGAGTATACAACAAAAGTAAACATACCCAATTTGGTAGTGGAATCATAATATTTTTTTAGTTTAGTAAATTTAATACTCCTGTTTTCACCCTTTTTCACTGGTGTTTCTAAAAAATAGTATAAATAAAAAGATAAAAGACCGAAGTTATGAATAGAAAAAAAATTACGATGGCTTTTCTATGAGAAAATAAGTACCGAAAATCGAAAATTAAAATGTAAAAAAATAATAAATAATTAATTTTTGGATATTTCTTTTTTACTCATTTTAATAATTATTTAATTGGCTATTATCTTATAAAAGAAAAAATTATACATTGATATTTTTTCTGCTAAAAAGGGGGAGTACATTTTCAATAGAGTTTTTCTTCAAAACGTATAATTTGAATGACTAAAATAAGGTTTGCATTAAATAGATATTTATTTCTAGAATCTAAAAATATAACATTTTAAACTTAATATCAGGCTTTTCCTATTTTAAATGAATTTTATATATTAATTTTTCATAACAAAAATACTAAATTAAAGTTTTGAAATAAAATAACTGATGCATTATAAAATTCATTAATTGATAAATCAATACTGAAAATGTCATTAAAATCGTATAATTACCTGATTTTTGGTAATTTTTTTTTTTTTGCAATCGCGAATGTTACAGTAAAATTGTAAACAAGCGCTTAAAACCATTGAAAAATAGACAGAATGGCGTATCGCGTTGAAATTGACCAAAACAAATCCTTTTAAATTTATTAGAAATAAACTGCATATGTAATGATATTTTTCTTTTTTTAGTGATGGTCATTATGTTACTACTTATGATACTAAATTTTAAAAAGATGGTTGTGTATTCATACGAGTATTGCAATACGAGTATTGCATTAGCAATTAGTCAATGTGCTAAAGAAAAATATCAAAATGTTCATTCACTCTAATGATTACCTATATAAGGAGTCATGAAATATTAAAAGCATATACAGAAATAAAATAGAAATTATTTTACTACAGAAATGCATGACATTAGTTTAAAATATTTAAGTATTTCAAGATGATTCAATGCTGGGGCAATTTATAATTATAACATTTGCAAGATATTGAAATATAAATATATATTTTGTGTCCTCTCCCGTTCTCGAAGCACTTGTTTTCATTGTAATGGATATACATTTGATGACGTATTAAACAATTGTCAAAATAACACTAAAATAAATTAATCTTACTTTATGTATGTTTACAGGCTGTTCATCTCATTGCTAGGAATTATGTTGTTTCTTTTCTTGCGGCTTTTATGCTCTATTACGAATGATTACATTCTTTGTTCTATTTCATTAGCTCTTTTTCTTTTGTTGTCTTTACGACATTTCCCTTAAATGTTCAGGGAAAACCTTGAGCAAGCTCTTTCCACATCAAAGGCAACAACGTTAGAGATTGATAATTATTTCCCGTTATTTCTTTTGTCAGTATAATTTTGCATTGATTATCAGCATCTACCCTTTGGATTCTTCCTTCCATTACTTATATGCACAGCTATTAGCCTAGATTTTCACAGAGATATAACCCATTTAAATCAGTATTAATAGAATCTATAAGGTCCTGAAGCTTTCACAAAAATATTCTAAATATATATTTTTTATATATTATATGTTACGACCCCCTCCTTGCGAGTAGAATGTGACACATGATCAATTTCTAAAGCGGGGTTTAAGAGGTTTGAATACAGAGTTTTCTTCTTCCTAGACTGGTTGCCTAACCAAGGTTTAAGACTCCAGTCTTCCTACTATTTACCCCTAACTGGAGGGAGAGTAGTCGGATGCATACCTTTCCCAAGAGTATTAGCGTCATGGCAAATGCAAACGGCCTCTTCCACGATTTGAACTTGTGTCACCGTATCCATTTTCAATTACACTGCGCGACTCCATATCTCTAAATAATTTTTATATGAATGTTTTTGTTTTTTGTCTGTTTCACCCGTGGTCTGGATGCAAACTGACCTAAGTCAAAATCACGTGAAGTGCGAGATTTCAACTGTCCAGTGATTTTCCATTCCATGATATGAAATATTTAATGGCCCATTAATTCATAGATTTTTTTTTTAAGTAAAGTCGTCGGGGTGGCCTAAAGTCGGTATCAGCCGGACAGCGAGGGAGTCTATCTCCTTTTCTCTAGCGCTAGACTAAGGATATTGTTTTGGTGTCTGACGTAGTGACCCACATCTACCATCAACTGCTTACGTTACCGCACAGATCCCTGTGCTACTCATACGCTGAGTTAGTGAGGGCCGATATCGAACCAGGAACCTTGTGGTTCTTAGGTGGACGCTCTACCGACTGAGCTAAATTATCCCTAAAACAAATCGGTTCTTACACTTATGACTTATATTTGCACGTCTCCTTCACTTTTCGACGATCAGCAATCACCGATATTGTAGTCGTAGGTGACTATGCTATATTAATGCCAAAATATCTTTTTGCAAGCAATTGTGTCAATTCAGAGTGTTCCTTCTCCTACACTGGTTGCCTAACGAAGCCTAAATAACCCGTAATTTGATGGGCCGGTTAGCTCAGTCGGTAGAGCGTTCGGCCACAAACCACAAGGTTCTTGGTTCGATACCGGCCCTCGCCAACAGTGTATGAGTAGCACAGTGATCTGTGCGGTAAAGTGAGGAGCTAGTGGTAGGTGTGGTGCTCCACCTCAGATACTAAAATAATCTCCTTGGTCTAGCGCAAGTGAAAAGGGGATAGACCCCCCTCGCTGTCTGGCTGATACAGACATTAGGCCGCCCCGACGACTTTACTTAGGTAGGGATCAGAGATAAATTCATAGCATTCACAAGGGCATTAGTAATATGAAATGATACGGAAGCAGCCTCGTCTAGGACTTGAACTTAGGTCACCCTGTCAATTTTTTCTGACGATAACCGTTACACGGTGCCTCTAATATTTCATTCTCTTGAGGAAAGCCGTGCACTTAATACATTCAGTTGACCTTTTCAGCAAAACTGGTAAAGAAGTAAAGTGGGTCAGGTAACATCTAAAAATAGACAAAGAAATATCGAAATAAATACAATAAATAAAATAACAGATCATAAAAGAACGTAGCAACTATAATTAATCAATAACGGGAACATGATTCGCATTTGAATGGAATTTCACAATGGACGACTGACAGCAACGACTGTACAATAAATAACAACACAAGATGATCGGATTACAAAATTCGCTTCACGTTATTTTTCATTTATTGTGTCCTTAAAAGGGAGACAATCAGAAAAGGTTGTAGTCAGGTGGAAGAACCATTCAACACGTTCGTAGATTTAAGATAAAGGGTTTTATTGCAGAGAGATGCAATAAAACAGAAAAAGGAATAGTGAGGTACGCTACTAATCCTCAAAGCCAGCCCAGCATAATGCCGTGCTCACTATATGTATAGTCAGACCACATGGCTGAGAAGATGTGTGGACTATTCCATTATAACATCATCTGACTTTAGAAATGCCTCATTTCGTAAGGATTTACAAATCGGGAATCGGGCGCAACGAACTTAAATTGACCATGACGGCGCGTGTCCACTGACCTCTTCTCCTGTGTCCACTTACATTAACGCTACCACAACCGGAGGAAGAGAGGCCCCGAATGCGGCTGCAAGAAGTTTGTTTTGGTAACCAAACCCCAACGTGTCTCGTCCACTTGCCGAACGAATCCGTAGCGTAGTGGTGAGTGCACTTGTAGTGCACCACCTTACAACTCTCACTCAAAGAGCAAGCTTTTATAAAGTATCACATTTTTATATGTACTAGCAAATATATGCACCCTCCGCCGGGTGCAAGTATTTAAGTTTTAATGTAATAAAATATTGTATTAAATCAGAAAGGCTAATGAAACTAAATAAGAGTGCAGATAAAAAGATTTGAAACAGAGGGAGTATAATAAAAAATAGAACAACTGAAACTTACTCTTCCATCACTCTCGTCTTTCATTGTTATTTTTTCTAATTTAAGTATTTAGTTCAAAGAGGAAGTAAATAATAAAATGACAGTTATTTCATCTTGTTAATGGATCTCATTTAAGATTCATTGAAGAGATTTTTGCTTATATTCATTAAAATAAAACCAAACAGTTAGAAATCAATAATACTAAGCACATATTATTAAATTCGATTTTTAATATTAATATGCAAATTAGCCTTCCCATTCACACTGTAAACCACTATTTTGTTGTATATATAAATATAATAGCATGTTGGCAGTATGTAGACATGGTTAACAGTATTAATAATGTAAAATAATTTTATTAATAATTGAGGTTTAAATAAAAATAAAATCATAGAGAATGTGATGTCAATAACAAAGGGAATTGTGACTTGAATAGTAATATAGTTTCGGTTACAGACAGAAAAACACACAATCTCCATTATAATAAGATTTTACAAAATAGAGTAACCTACCCCCACACTGAATAAAAGAAAATATACCAAGAATCAAAGGAATTATCCGATGTTAATGAATTTTCAGTGTTGATTTATCAATGAATTAATTTTATAATGCTTCAGTTATTTTATTTCAAAACTTTCTGATTTTTTCCAGGTCACTTAACTTTAATTCCCCTTATTTTGAGGGCACAAAATATCGGTCGGGTTATATACTTCTGAAACTAATTACAGTATAAATAAAAAGACAAAAGACCGAAAGTATGAATAGATGAAAAAGAAATTAAGGGAGCTACTCTGGTAGAAAATAAGTACCGAAAATTGGAAAATTAACAGTAAAAAAAGAATGTAAATATTTTTTTCTTTTACTCTTTTCTTCTTGTATTAAAAGACTTGAATATAAAATATTAAAATTTAAACTAACATTTAGAATATAAATCACCTCTTAAGACAATAAAACAAAAAATTTCACATGCTTTTTAGACCTCTAATTTTCTATTTTCTCTAAAACTACAAACATCTCCAACTTATATAAATTAAATTTGATTACTTTTTTTATTTGTATTGTTTTACCATCATCATTATAATCAATATCTCTCCACTAAAATTTTCTACGCCCGCCTAAGCTGTTGGCTCATTGAAAAACATGTGACAGCACATCTCTTCTTGTGTCCAGCTTTCTTCCTACTCCGCTGCTGATTATTATTCTTTAGACTGCATAAATTATTATGATACAATAAATTTTAACAATGACCACTAAGATTATATTAAAAATAAATAAATAAATAAATTACCAAGATAAATACACGTATGCTCATCTTATCAAACCTAACAATACTTATTCTAGCTTACTAAACAATACACGATACCAGGTCCCTCTTAGCATGGAGTTGTTTTTCACTAAACTGTGTGTAGTTTCTGCCCCTCTGTGAGAATCGAACATTAGTCAATGGTCTGCCCGGTCTGGCTTGCGAAATATTACACAACTCGATATGATGGACTCTCCCGTCGATCGACGTATGAGTGTTCATACAATGAACACCCACACAGTGATTTGTTTATAGTGATGAAGGCTTGTGTTGAACCATCCACACTTTTGGCACAGTCGATAGGAAAGAATTGGTGCATCAAGGGTTGCCACAAACCCAATCAACGACCGACCTCAGGAATTTTGAATTCAGAGTTATCCCTCTCCTAGACTGGTTACCTACCCTAGGCTGAAGGGCCCAATCTGCCCTACTATTTAGCCCATAGCTGGAGGGAATTTTGAATTCAGAGTTATCCATCTCCTAGACTGGTTACCTACCCAAGGCTGAAGGGTCCAGTCTGCCCTACTATTTAACCCATATCAGGAGGGAGAATATATGGATCCATACCTTTCCCAAGGGTATTAGCGCTATGTCAAATGCCAACAGCTTCGTCTAGGAATTGAACTCGAATCGAGTCCATTTTCCACGACTCTAACCACTAGCCCACGCAACTCGATATACACTATTAGAATGAAGTACTTCTTTAGTTAGCTTTGCTTTGTTGTTGAACCCAGTGAGAATCGAACTCATTATTAAAGGTTTTACCATGGCTACCTTGCTAATCTTTACACCACTCGAGATGCCCTATTAGAAAGGTGAGGTTATTTACAAAATTGCTCATAGTTTTGTCACGCAGTGAGATCGAACTCTTAGACGGTCGCCAGGTATAGCTTGCTACATATTACACCACCCGAAATGCCTATTATTTTATTAGTTGTGGCCCCCAGTGAGAATCGAACTCATTCATAATACGTATACCCGAGTAGCTTGTTAACCCTTATACCACTCGGAGCGCTCTGTTAGCAGGAAGTGTTTTTTATTTATCTATTTTTTATTTATTTACTAAGGCCGGAAGTATGTATATAAAATAAGAAAATCATGTCAATTTTTCTGAAACACCTCATACAGGAACATGTTAAACTTCAACACAGTTATACTCTTGCTTTCCATGTTTATCTATTTCAAAATAATCAATAAATATTTCTTCAAAGGTTTATTCTTTCTTTTCAGCATCTCAGCGTGTTGGAGCAATAGGAGAAAAACGTTTCTTGATCAACAGATGAAACCATACATCTTGTGAGATTAAAAAAATTAATATTTATGAAAACGGAATTTTGAAAAAAAAATGCTTTTCATCTTTTGCAAATTTATCTTTGAAGTAATGAACCGTCAAACATTTTTTACGAACTCAGTATATAGGAATTCATTTTTTATTTAAATCTTGTAGATAAATTAGTTATATTAAATGATCAGACATATGTGTAAAAAGAGTCATGAAAAATTGTGTAAATCTACTTTTATTCATATTTTACACACTCTTAGTCGAATTAATTTCAGAGAAAAAGAAAAATATTATCATATGTTTCATGTAGAATTGCAACATTAAATAAAAGTGCGTTTTCTACTTTAGTTTTTCACACACACACACACACACAAGTTGAAAAATGGAAATGAATCCAACAAAATGTTGAAAAGATTAATAAATAAAGGAAAGAAAATGTTAAATGGATAAAATGGTTTAATGAAATACCAACACGTGGTTCGACCGAGAGTTTGTCCAGGTACACTTTGTATTATATGTATTACTACTTTAAATATGAAATAATAATAATAATAATAATAATAATAATAATAATAATAATAATAATAATAATAATAATAATAATAATAATAATATAAATCTCTTAAGTATACAAAAAACGACCTACCTCAGGGCTAGATGCTAGATATTTGAAGTTAAAATGGTCATTTAAATGGAGAATTTAGAAGTTTCGAAAAAAGTAAACTTCTTTATTGATAAATCAACACTGAACATTTCATTAAAATCCGATAATTCTCTGATTTTTGGTAAATTATTTTCTGTACGGGGGCGGGGGGAGCTAAATTAATTTTTTCAAAAACGCATTTTAGGCCAATTTTGGGTATCCCTAATTTATGGTGACGACAAAGCGAAAGAATCGAACATTTTCCTTTCTTTTTTTTCTATTTTCCATTCCATTCCATTCCATTGCTACGATGGATTATATATATATATATATATATATATATACCCTTCCCTCCCATTTTTCTCTGACTTACCTAACAATTATAATGGAATGGGCCCTTTTTTATCTGAAGTAGCACCAGTGACACACGGGCGTAGAAGTGTATTAATATGTGGATCAATCCACTCTTTTTATCCAATAATTTTCCGTAGGTCGTATATAAAACCTTTTCTTTTTGGCTACGCATTGTATGAGACAGGGTTAATGAAACACCTGCTGTCCAATGACAATTAAATGCGGGCTAACTACCGCTGTAGTGTGGCTTCGAGGACACTGACCGTTGTGCATACTTTCCCAGAGTTACAATTCTGACTTTTGAAGCGTTCTTGTAAGGCAATTAATTCAAAATACAGGAATTTTCAAAGTGTTTTTGACCAATTCAAAAATCCCGTCACTCATTTTCTTTCATGGATTGGCTATAAGTTAATGGGTATTTTCCAATTCAGTGTAACCCGAGTTCAATCCTGGACGAGGCTGTTTGCGTTTGCGTTTCGTTCTAATGCCCTTGGGAAAGGCATGAATACATCTCCCTATCGTTAGTTCTCGGTAAATACTAGGACAGACTGGGAACTTTAGCTTAGCCTTGATGCGATAACTAGTCGATGAGAAGAATAACTGATTCCAGACCAGTTAATCTTGCTTAAAAAATGACCTTGTGTCTTATTCTGTCCATGACAAATGGGCTAGATAAATACATATATTTATTTACTTACATTACGCCTTTATCGCTTTTACGACTATTAAATTGGAGTCGGACATGAGGTCTACTCTTTCTTAAATCTTCTTATTCATCTTTGGTTTTATTGAATATTAAAGCAATGCCCAAGTTGTTAGTCGGCAGACAATGTATACGTTTAGCTACAAATGGTCAGAGCTGGTATCAATGTAAATGAGTTATTGTTCTTCCTGTGTCTTCTCAAAGTTAGATAATTCTAAATGTATTGCTCTAATAAAATTCTCTTTTCGACCCACTCTTTTTTTTGTGGTAGAGAGTATATATTTACTTATCTTTGTTTAGTCTGGAACACATGTCTTAGTTTGCTTACAGTACTTTTTATAATTGACAGCACTCGCCAAAACACTGAATAGGCTAATTACTTCTTAAGTTCAAAACCATTTTATAAGGAAGTATTAGATTACATTTTGGTACAATTTTGAAGTACGGTGCACTGATGAGACATGAACACACTAATGATTAGAAACTAATACAAGACGTGCACCTAATCAATTGGACCATTAAATATATATATATATATATATATATATATATATATATATATAAGTACATATATATATATATATGTATATATATATGTATATGTATATATATGTATATATATATATATATATATATGTATATGTAATATATATGTATATATGTATATGTATAATATATATATATATATATATATATATATATATATATATATATATATATAATATATATATATATATATATATATACGTATATTTATACTAACGTATATATATACATATATAGAAAACACACATATACATATATATACTATACGATATATATATATATATATATATATATATATATATATATTATATATATATATATATATATTCTATACTTATATATATAATATATATATATATATATATATATATATATATGCATACATATACTATACACAAATACACATATATATAATATGCATATATATATACTATACTTTATATATATATACATACATACATACATACATACATATATATACATGCATGTATATATACATATATATACACATATATATATATACACATATATATATACTATACTATACGTATATACATATATATATATATATATATATATATACTATGCTATACTATACGTGTATATATATACTATAGTGTATATATATATATATATATAATATAGTATATATATATATATATATTATATATACACGTATATATATATATATATATATACACGTATATATATATATATATAATATATATATATATATATATATATACATTCATACATATATATAATACATTTAGTAGTAAATTAACCAAATACAGATGAGACGCATGAAAGTATTCCTATAATAGCTGAAAGATAACATTGAACCATTAATTTCAATAATTTAATTTTATTTGTTTAAGGAATATTTTTGAAGTTAGACATTTCTGCTATTAAATAAAACATGTTTTGCAGTTAATCTTTTATTAGTTTATGCAATTTGAACGGTCTCACACACACACACACACACACACACACACACACACACACACATATATATATATATATATATATAATATATATAATATAGATAGATAGATAGATAGACACATACACACACACACACACACATATATATATATATATAATATATATATACTATAGATAGATAGATACACACACACACACACACACATATATATATATATATATATATATATATATATATATATATATATATATAGTTGAGGAAGAAAAGTAGAAAAAACAAAACTACTGTTACGTAGCCGTTCGTCACGGTACCAAATAGATATATTTGTTACGTAGTGCCTTTTCTTTGACGGCACTAAATATCTATACGTTGTATACTTCTTACGTCTCACTCTGGTCTTCTATTCTTCTGGCCGTCTTCTGATCGTCTAGTCTTCTGTCTTCTATCTTGGTCTGGTCTATTCTTATCTGGGTTCCGTGTCTGGTTCTGCTGGGGACCATTTCTTATCAGAAGCCTTGTGTCATTGTTAGCTTTTAGTAATAACAACAAGACTTCGATTTACAATGATGTTACTTTATTCATGAACCCCAGGCCAGACAAATGCACGCGGAGAGTCACATCTTGCTAGCTTCTCACTCTGCAACTGACTAACTGCAACTGTCACTGCAACTAACTGAGTTGCTTACACCTTAAACCGGAAGGGGCTTTCTATCGCTTCCGATTCTCACGCAAGGTGAGAGTAAGGTCAAGCATTGTCACTCACTCTCAAGGCCATCAGCTGTACTGATCACCATAAGGATTTCTATACTACCTTAAAAAGTAATAGGGTTCCAATTAATATGTAACACTACTTTATTCAATTAATATTTCGCCTCGGTGTATTTACAGGGTTTCATCAAAAATTTTCTTTTGAGACAAGAAACTGCCATGTGTATATTTATGGAAAACGTGTACTTGGGCTGGAGAAAAATAGTGGAAAGGGAGGAATATCAGAATATGAGAGGCACAGGTAGGGATCATGGGGGGGCAGAGATAAGGGAGGGGGAAGTGTCATCAACGATACGGTGGCTCACAAGTTCAAAGTGACGTGGTCAGAGTAATCGTGGGATTTATGGTGGGATGAGGAACGAGGCACCGTCTAGTGCCTGTTGGGCTGAGATATGATGGGAGTTCGGAATTGTTCTGTTGCATTTCAGAAATTCTGCGTTGAAATCAAGAAATCCATATCAAGACAGATAAATAATAACATTACCATATATATATATATATATATATAATATAATATATATATATATATATATATACGGCTTTACATACAAAGTGATGTGTGTATTAAAACAGTTAAAATCCCCTTCCTATTCTGTAAGTGAAGACAGTCTAATGGTTAAGGGCCGGACTGACACCCAACCGATCGGATTTCAATTCCGGCTGTAGGTAGCTTACACAATGTCTAGCCACAATGAAGAGACGATAAGTCGAAACACGTGTCAGTGGAAGACCCTATATATATATATATATATAATATATATATATATATATATATATATATATTATATATATATATATGGTCTTATCTGTATATATAATATATATATATATATATATATATATATATATAATATCAGATAATATATTTCCAGTGAAAATTAGTCATCAGATATACCAACAAAGAAGCATACGTCGACTCTCCCAACGACTATATATATATATATATATACATATATAATATATATATATATTCAAGAAAAAATGAAAAACACAGGTTTAACTGGGTTTAGTGGTGAGTTAACCCATTTAAAGTGGTGACTTAACCCATTTAAACCTGTTTTTTTCATTTTCTTGATATATACATACCGTCGGATTTACTTCTCTCTTCACACACATATATATATATATATAATATTATATATATATATATATATATAATATATGTGGTGTGTGTGTGTGAGTGTGTGTGTGTGTGTGTGTGTGGTGTGTGTGCAAGTATGTGGTGTGCAACTATGCACTTATAAACATAGAGGAATATATAAACTAATTGTTTACATTGAATACCGGCCACTGTATCTCTATAATTCACTGATGTAAAACTGAAAGAATATTAAAACAAAAATGTAATGCATTTGGTATTTTAATGTAAGATTATTATTTGTATTAATAAAAGGATTGTCTATGCATAAACATGTAATATATTTGTTATTTCAATGTGATATACTTATTTTTAGAGAGTAACTGTGTGCTGTGCAGAATGCAATATGCAGTCTGATAAATTATTAACGCTCTCGTGGCTGAGTCGGTTAAGCCAACGTACACAAAAGATTATCACGCGAGGTGAAGAAATGTGAGCTCAAGTCACGTCGGAAGTAATTAAATTATGTTCGGTTTCACGCTCAATTTAACACTTCCCCTGAGGAATGGTCTATTTCCAATTGGCGAACCTGTAGACAAAGGACTGTTTAGCCCCATATTCGCGAACAGTTTCACGAAGGTTTAGGACTCCTCTTACCGATATCTTTTGTGCAATGAAGAGGTGTTGCCTTGGTATTGGAATCCCCAGGAGCAAGTAGGTCTCGACTGTTTACTTGTTCTTTCATAAGACAGGAAACAGGTACTCTCATATTCTAGCTCCAAATTCTAGTTAGCCTTCATGTTGTTTGTATTTATCGATCAAGGGTGACAGAAAACAGAATCATATAGAGTACTGCTTGTCATAGCGTATTATTATTATTATTATTATTATTATTATTATACTCCCTTTGAGTTTTCACATCAGTGTTAGCTGATGGTCTTTCACTGGAGTCTGAGTGACAGCAAGTCTCCTCAGGTCTCCAGGACTCTTCTAAGTATTATAGTAGATTGCAGCAGTGCAGTATTCTGGATGGTCTCAATCTTTCCTCTGATATCCAGATTTTTCCAATCCCTTTGGGACCGTTCCAAGTGCACCAACTACAATTAGTATCACTTTGACTTTCATATTCCATAACTTTTTCAGTTCTCTGAGAAGGTCCAGGTATTTGTCCATTTTTACATTTTCCTTCAGCTTCACCCTGTGATCTGCTGGAACTACAAAATCCACCAGTTGACAAGTTCTTTCTTTTTTGTTAATCAGCACTAGATCTATTGATTGGCTGAGGATTAAACCATGTGACATCGCTTAGTCTATAAATTGAAGTGGTGTATTGTAGCACACCCTATATACAAAAAATTCCAACAGATATTTTTTACTTATGATCTATTGTGAAATAGTTCAATATGTAAAAGGTATAATTACCTTTATTCAACTCTGTCTCACTCTTTTATTCATTTATTTCCATCTTTTCCTCTTTTGTTTAAATTCGATTAAAACAAATTAGCATTATCGCTTCCGCGCGCACACACCATCTCTCTATGTTTCCCCTACTCACTTTCTTTTTTTCTTAATGTATTTTTATGTGTTACCTTCCTTTTTCTTCGCTTTCTTCATAATAAAAACGGAATGGTCAATTATTTACCTGAGATGACGGCACTCATAAGAAATAAGAAATCGATGAATAAGCTACACCATATAATCAGGATTTACATTTGTGCATATCATCTTAGACGGCTTCATTTTTAACCAGAGTGTATTGCAAAATGATAACGGTTGGAAGAATAAGGAACAAGAGAATTAATATATCGATCGTATTAATAATACTGGTAATAATGAATAGAAAGCGTACAGGTGATTTCCAGTATATGAATCTAAACAGCGAGACATGGAAGCGGTTTAGTGTCGAAGAGAAATCGCCATGCGTCGTAAATAATTCAAATAAAAACACAAAGGGAAATTAAAAGGCTGACTTTCAAGTGAGTGTACAAAGCCAACTCTTTGCTCTTTCGTTTTGCCTTCAAACAAACCAGCCGCCTCGAGTAACGCCAGATTTGCATCGGTGACAAAAGGAACTGCGTCGACATCAGAGGAGCAAATTGATTATAATCGGTATTCGATTTCTGACGCATGGCCACTGGGTCAGCCGATGTCAGCAAAGAACACAGGACGAGGTTAAAGCCTTGTGACCGCTAATTCGACAGCGCGGACAGATCCCGCTTCTTAACCACAGGAGATTTGACATTTAGCAAAGAGGAAAAGCGATCGAACCATTGGCACACTAAAAAGACAAATAAATCGACAATTACTTGCGCATAGTTTAGAAAATGTATATACACACAAATTTACATTTTTTTCTCTTTATATTAATTAATATATAATCCGTTTTGCGTTGAACGGATCTATTTAAGTTCAGTGCGTAGCAATCTCGACACGCAGGATAACCACACTGAATTCGATGCGTATCGGCTACGTATTTACCGACAACGTATCCGCCACGTGCATGATGTGACACAAGGTCAATCTTTAAGTGGAGTATGGATTTATATAATCCATCCACCACCAGCAGGAAGTGAGATATCAATTTTTTAAGTGGATTGCAGCTGTTTTGATTTCAGAGCTGTTATTCTTTTAGACCGGTAGTAATACCAATTCGCCTCGAAAATTTACCCATAGCTGGAGGTTGAATGGATGAATTACTATCTTCCCTATGGGTTTTAGTGTAATGAAAAATATAATAATTTTTTATTTTCATTTTATTATCCGATTTATGATACTTATTTTCTACCAGAGTAGTATTGTTAAATTTTATTTTCTTCTATTCACACCTTTGGTCTTTATATTTATGCAAGAATTAGTATCAATCATATATAACCCCACAGATATTTTGCACCCAAAAAATAAAAGGAGGGGGTCAAAGTTAAGTGACATGAAAAAAATCAGAAAGTTTTGAAATAAAATAACTGATGCATTATAAAAATCATTCATGGATCAATCAATACTAAACATTTCATTAAAATTTGGTAGATTTTTTTAAAAAGCGGAGAGGGGGGTAAATTTGTTTTGTAAAATACAGATTTTTTTTACAAAATTCCAGATTGCTCGTCAACAACCATTTTAATCTCATAACTTTTAAATTGAAAAAATAATATTATCCTGTGATTTATTTCAACAATTTATGTTGAGCTGAATTGGTGACCCAACGGATTACGTCTTTTCTAGTATTATATATAATAATATTATTATATATATATTATATATATATATATATATATATTATATAATATATTAATAAGAGATCTCACTTAAAAATAACATTTTTGCAGGACCTTTACAATATCGCTCCTTAGTAATGGTTAATGAATACAATATATATAAAAACCGAAGCGCTCGAATGTTGGTAGAACTATTTGTTCAATCATAGATATTTACATTTTTTATCATAATTTCCATGCCTACAGACTATCGGATTCATTCCCATTCATATATATATGTTATTTACTTCGCATCCCACGTATGTGGATGTAACACCAGGTCTTTTTAATGTGGAACCATCCACAAACCGGGCCCCATGGGATGATAGGTGCAAAATGCGTAGATCCCATCGGCATTCCGCTTCAAGGGGGCGCCTCAGGCACTTGACAATAAACCCAGCCTCGACCCTTTAAATCAAGGGCGCAGGTGTTGACTAGGGAAATAACCCCTTGTTATCTACGCTGTTAATTCCTTAACCGGTCCAGGGACGAAGCAATCGGACCCCCGGAAAACCAGGTAAGTCATGGATCATCGATCATCTAGCAAGAGCTTAACGGGTGACCCAAGGGGTCACTTTTTGTCTAGTATATATATATATATATATATATATATATATATATATTATATAATTGGTATGTACGTGTCTACGTATAACTCCAAAACGGGAGGTCACTCAGATTCAAAATCTTGCATACACATTGATATCGTTCTAAGAAACACTTCAAATTTGGTTATTGATTTTTACTGATTAAGGGATATAATTAATTAATCAAACAAAAATCAAACGGTTTTTTCGAAAGCTATCACATAGCTGCTACTGCTGATATTCCAGCTACAATCAGCAGGCACACCCCACCCTGCTGCCTGTTTCCATATGCCCGCTCTATTTCTACTGCATTGTTGAATGCATTTGTTTATATTTAAAAAAGAAAAATGAAAATCTTTTTAGCAATATGTTTACCAATAATTTCATATTTCTTAGAATAAAATATATCCATGTTTAATCAGCAAATCAAATTTGAATTTAATATACCAATTAGCAATTACAAAAACTGAATTTAAAATTGTCTTACGTACGAAAAAGTTTCTGAAAAAAATCTTTTAAGCGATTAAATAAAGGGGATATCTTAGAATATAATATGATTAAATATGTTCAGTAAAACTCAAAACGTTTTTGAAAGAAGAATAACGAAATTCAAACGCGAAACATAATATTTAGTTGTCTTTGTTATTTTTGTTGCTCAAATAAATGAATAAATTACAGTGTTACATTTTATTTTTATCTCAAAGACGCAATTAAAAACTGAATTTGAAATTATCTTACGTACGAAAAGGTTAGAATATTATATATACTAGCAAATATATGCACCCTCCGGGTGCAAGTATTTAAGTTTTAATGTAATAAAATATTGTATTAAATTAGAAAGGCTAATGAAACTAAATAAGAATACAGATAAAAAGATTTGAAACAGAGGGAGTATAATAAAAGATTTGAAACAGAGGGAGTATGATAAAAAATGGAACAACTGAAACTTACTCTTCCATCACTCTCGTATTTCATTGTTTTTTTTTTCTAATTTAAGTATTTAGTTATAAGAGGCAGTAAAGAATAAAATGACAGTTATTTTATCTTGTTAATGGATTTCATTTAAGATTCATTGAAGAGATTTTTGCTTATATTCATTAAAATAAAACCAAACAATTAGAAATCAATAATACTAAGCACATATTTATTAAATTCGATGTTTTAATATTAATATGCAAATTAGCCTTCCCGTTCACACTGTAAACCGCTATTTTGTTGTATATATAAATATAATTGCATGTTGTTAGTATGTGGACATAGTTAACAGTATTAATAATGTAAGACAATTTTATTAATAATTGAGGTTTAGGTAAAAATAAAATCATGGAGAATGTGATGTCAATAACTAAGAGAATTGTGACTTGAGTAGGAATATAGTTTCGGTTACAGACGGAAAAGCACACACTCTCCATTATAATAAGATATCTATATCTATATCTATCTATATATATATATATATATATGCGTTTGTCTCTGCGTGAGTTTATACATACATATATATTGATATTGAAAATGTAGTTAGTTATATTTATATGTAAAAATGGATCAATATTATCGATAGTGCATGTCTATATAAGTAATTGTAGCGTGGACATGAAGTTTCTAATAGTTTTAATATAGAAGACAACAATGCATATCATTTATTTTTTAACAAAGTTGTAAATGTGTTTGAAAAGGATTGCGTTGTAATGTGTTTGAAAAAGGATTGCATTGTCATCACGAAACAAGTGTTTGTCAGAGTAAGAAATTAATACAAAAACCTTATTCCGTGATTAGGGGTATTTTGAATGTTTCTTTTTTCGAATAATTCTTTAACGTTGATGCAATGTAAATTTGCGATTGGAATAAGACCAATCAAAGAACAGAAGATGCTTTTTTTTCGTTTTCAAAGGTCGTTAGATTCGTCGTTGATCAAAATCTTTTTTAAGTTGTGCTCAAGTCGTGACGTGGTGCATTCTTTTTTAATTAGGTGAATCTCGTGCAATATTACAACAGGATATATATATATATATATATATATATATATATATATATATATATATATATATATTAAAACAATATATATATATATATATATATATATATATATATATATAAAGTATTCAATATATATATAATATATAATATATATATAATATATAATATATATATATATATATATATATATATATATATAAAGTATACAACTGCAAAAACACCTTACAAACATTGCTCCTCAGTTATCTTCATTATGCTTCTAGAGATTTCAGTTTTTTTATGGGCCCGACAGGTTGAGACGGATATTTGTTGTTACAATATTCTTAATTGGTATTTAACAGGTTTGAATTCAATGTTTTCCTTCTTCCAGACTAATTGCCTGACCAATATTAAACAGCCGATTGTGCCTACTATTTTACTCATAGCTAAAGGAAGAATAGCCGGCTGCATCCATTATCCTTATTATATTAGCTTTAGGGAAATGCAAACAGCCGTGTCCAGGATTTGAACTCGTCTCGACTTGACTAGATCGTACTATGATAACTATAGATATTAATATATAATAATATATATTATATATATATATATATATATATATATTATTATATATATTGTCATCCACAGACATCGTGTTTCGACGTTTCCCGTCTCATGAGTGTGGCTAGACCCAGCTACTTCTAGCCAGGGGCAAACCCGACTGAGTTTTCATCATTCCGACTGCTTTCCCTTGGCTTTCATATATATATATATATATATATTATATATATATATATATAAATATATATATATATATATATATATATTTATATATATATATATATATACTGCACGTAAAGTTAAAGAAAGTTTATTATGGTATTATTTCTTTATATGATTTTCTTTAAATTCATGTGTATTAATAAATTTGTAGAAATAATTTTCATTAACTTCGTGTGTATTAAAAGCCACTATAAAACGATTATGAATTTAAGGAGTTTTTTTATAAAAGCAATTTGGAGAATACATAACTTTTCCTTGGGTATTAGTCCGAAAAATGACGTAATAGCAGTATGAGAGTTCGAACTCATTAACTATGATGTTGTAGTTCAATTTGTTAATCACTACACCATCGGGATTCCCCCAAACATTGCTAATGTGATTGATTAGAAATAGTAGATAAAGGAAGGTAAATTTTGTTCATGTCAGATAATTTAATAAGCTTAGCGTTATCTGACAAACAGGCCTCACGCTATTCATGGTAGATGTTGAATATGTGTGGGCAACGACCTAATTAGTAAGCAGGGAACATTACTGTTAAACAGTTATCTGTCGAAAAATTGTATTTCAAAGTAACTTTAATTTTATTTGGCACAAGGCCGACTTTGTGCAGAACCCAGTGTAAATCGAACTCAGAAAACGGTGTGCAATACATCACCTCAATGGTTTTATTGTTAAATGGCATATGAATATTGTAGTTTATTCCAGGCCAAACTCATCCTGTTCTGTCTGATAAGGTTTTAGAATAAACGAAATTAACCATTTTTGCCCACTCTCAGGAGGATTATCAGGCCTCAAAAGTCACCTAAAACACCGAATTGAGCACTTTTTTCACCATCAGTAAATTCAAGGCATTAGAATCCATGAGAAAAAAAACCAATAAAATCGATAACGTACATTTTCATCAAAATACGTAGACTTATAAAGGCTGAAAAATTGCATTTTGGGGGCACCTTTGAAGCCCCATATCTCCCCCAATTCTCAAGCGAACTAAACCATTTTTTACTATGTGATACTCCCCATTGAACCATCAGTAAATTCAAGGCATTAGAATTCGATAACGTACAATCGAATAACGTACAATTCGATAACGTTAAATCGATAACGTACATTTTCATCAAAATACGTAGACTTATAATGGCTGAAAAATGGCAATTTGGGGGCACCGTTGAAGCCCCATATCTCCTCCAATTCTCAAGCGAACTCAGCCATATTTTACTATGAGGCTTTAGAATACAACGACTGCACTTCTGCAGAGGGGTAACACTCCCCCAAATGGGGCCAGCTGTTGGCCTTGGGTGGCGACCCGTGATATTTAAGGACGGAAACCTGGTGGCTGAGCAATCCATGATATGCAAAACTCTACTTTGGCTCTTACTTAGGCTTGACGGGCGGTTGGAGAGGCCCCTCTCCGATCAATCAGCTAGTCACATCAAACCCTAGCACATACATGACTGTCCCAACTCGATTGCCCTTCTCTAACACTTTTTATCATATATGTGGTAGAAGGTGATGACTGAATGTCTTAATTTCCTGGGTATGCTGTTAAACTACCTGATGGTGAGATTCCAGTTCTGTAGGTCTGGGGAATATGGATCACCACCATTGTTCTGACTCGGAGTGGTGGTACATGTTAAGGTTTCATCTAAGGGATAAATAGGAAAAATGAATTGGAGAAAATGGTCTTAAAAATTAGTTAAATTTAGTATTCACGAAGAATGAATAAACGTTTTCGGCATGAGATAACCCAATGGGTTGACATGCCGTAAAACCCCAAAAACAAACCAAAGCCATCCTGCAAGAGCAAGGGTACTATTTAACCTAGAGCTGCTGGGGGATAAGGAAGTTCATACATTTCGATAGGGTATTTGTTCGAAAGTTAACGCAGTAGGGCGACTAAAATAAAATACACTGACGACGATGTCGCAGTCTGATAGGTTAGCTACAACGCCACGAGAACTTCGCGATATCATGATGGGATGCCCTGCATTTTCATATCAGAACTCTATTCAAATATTCCCTTTATTTTACTTCTGTAGGTAGATATGCATTTGTACGCACACACCCATACACACACACACACACACACACACACACACACACACACACACATATATTCAATTTTAGAAATCTTCTGTCGAAGAGATTTTATCTCGAAATATTAAGAATAAATTAGAGGTTAACAAGCAACCCCATAGTTACCTTATTTTTCTTTACACTTGCATTGTGATAGCCTTCAAACACAACAAACAAACAATATATATATATTATATATATATATATATAATATAATATATATATATATATATATATATATATGTATATATATATCGTATATATCGTATATATATCATTTATTAGCTTTATTTTATTTCTGTATATATATATATATATATATATATATATATATATATATATACTAGCAAATATATGCCCCCCCTATGGGTGCACGTATTTAAGTTTTAATGTAATAAAATATTGTATTAAATTAGAAAGGCTAAAGAAACTAAATAAGAATGCACATAAAAAGATTTGAAACAGAGGGATGTGTATAATCGAAAAATACAACAATTGAAACTTACTCTTCCATCACTCTCATCTTTCATTTTTATTTTTTCTAATTTAAGTATTTAGTTAAAAGAGGAAGTAAAGAATAAAATGACAGTTATTTTTTCTTGTTAATGGATTTCATTTAAGATTCATAGAAGAGATTTTTGCTTATATTCATTAAAATAAAACCAAACAGATAGAAATCAATAATACTAAGCACATATTTATTAAATTCGATGTTTTAATATTAATATGCAAATTAGCCTTCCCGTTCACACTGTAAACCGCTATTTTGTTTTATATATAAATATAATTGCATGTTAATAGTATGTAGACATGGTTAACAGTATTAATAATGTAATTTTATTAATAATTGAGGTTTAGATAAAAATAAAATCATGGAGAATGTGATGTCAATAATTAAAGGAATTGTGACATGAGTAGGAATATAGTTTCGGTTACAGACAGAAAAACACACAATCTCCATTATAATAAGATATATATATATATATATATATATATATATATATATATATATCGTATACCGTGAGGCAGAAACCTGCCTTGCCAGCAACACCAACTCAACGCGCTTCCAGTATTTCGTAATTGATTTCCAACAGAAACGTTAATGAAATACGGTCTTATTTTAAACCAGTGATGATGTGTTTGAATATTCATAGTTTTCCTTTTAATTCATTCGAAACGTCACAATTCATTTGCGTCATACACTGCAAAGGCAAATGTAGGGAGGAAGGCCTTTAACACTGTATTTAAAACAATTTATTACACAAGATAGGCTCACACATTTATTGTTCGAATTTACCATGATGGAATAGCAGATGACCACACACCATATACACCAACACACACACACACACACACACACATATATATATATATATATATATATAATATATATATATATATATATTATATATATATATATATATATATATATATATATATATATATATATATATTATTGTGTGTATTTTGGCAGCAAATTATTCTTAAGACATGTGTTATTGAACAACACGGAGTATTCTTTTTGCATTTTTTGTATGGATATTTTTTACAAATAACACAAACTCTCCTAAAAATCCCCTAAGCCAAACGAACGTAGTATAAAGATTCATTTGCCCATTCCGAGAGTGCCTCTCAGAAAATAAACTATACACTAATAGCTACATTGGCCATACAACAATAACACTATCCCGCCGTCTCACATACCATCTCTCCGACACAAGCTCCATAAAACAACACTTAATTAAAAAACACCCAGAAAAATCCACCTCCCCCGAAATTAGAAAAATCTTAAACGAAAATACTAAAATAATCTACAAAAATAATTATAAGAAACGCCTACAGATCATAGAAGCCATATGCATTAAAAATTAAAAAAACCTAACATTAATAAAATAGCATTTAAATTCGGAGACAATGTATTAAATATCTTCAATAACTAACACTTACCTAACCCCCCTCTTAAAAATAATAGACTCTCTGAATTTGATAAAAGCATAGATAACAGAACTAAAAATTAACTAAAAACCAAATTACATAACCCCATGAATACGACTGGAGCAACAGTCGAAAGCGCTCGGAAAATTAGTATGAAAAATATCATGAATCAACTCGATCCAGATTCAAAAAGGAGAGCCAGAAGACTGGAAAAAATATCCATAAAAAAATGAAAAAAGAATACTCCGTGTTGTTCAATAACACATGTCTTAAATATATATATATATATATATATATATATATATATATATATATATATAGTTCTCGAATAATTCCATCACTGTGAATTCGAACTAGCTAAATTCCACTATGGTACATTCTACCTGATAAATGAATACGAACTCAAACCACAAGTATTTTGAAGTATGATTTATTTTGGATAAAACGAGAACGAATAAGATTGAGCATCTTCCGGATGTGATAAATGTGCCAACCATGGTCGAGAGATTCAGTTTAAAAAATATTCCGCTGAAGCAATTGGCGAACTGTCCTTTTGTAGCATTAGCAAATATAGTAGTATAATTCACGGAGTACTTCTTATAATAAAATGTTTGTTGTGCTGCTTTAGTAAGAGGTCTACGCAGCTATACTTGATCTACAATACACTATGAGAGGCATATCAGCTTCTTTACCTGGTATGGATTGTTTGCATTCAAAATGAATGCTTCCTTATTAAAGATTGTATCGTTGTGTTGTGCGGGAGGATATTTCCCGTACAAAAAGTGGTACTCATCCAATGAAAGACAAAACAGTGTACCGTGGGGCAAATTTTTTGTAGGCAAGCTTAAAGTAAATTTAATGGTGACATTCTATTTGTCGATTGTCTGAGAAAAGAATAGACTAGTAACATGAAACCTACAATCTAATCTACATATCCATCACATAGTTCAAACCATTTGACACATCGCTTCTTATGTTTCTTCAATGATTTTAAAGAAATCAATGAAATTATAACTTCTCATTCTCCATTTAGTTGGGCCGTAAATGTTTAATTATTGGTTGATTGATTGATTTTAACACCGTATCACCCGGTTGCCTTACAAAATCTCAAATTTCTGGGGAAAAAGTTTGCCTGACCAGAACTAAAAAAGATCACTTTGCCCTACTATTTAGTCGGGCGGAGTAGAGGGTTTCCCTTCTATTTTTCTGGGGAAAAATGTTAAGTTGGTGTATTTTTTAATGGTTTATCATGCCTTGTGAGTTATTTTATAGCCCAAAAATCAGCTTGTCCAATTATTTAGACGAGATGTCAGCCATATTATTTTACTGGGGGAAAAAGGTTAAGTTGGTATATTTGTTTAATGGTATATCAGGCTTCGTGAGTTATTTTATTCCCAAAGAATCATTACAGAAGATCAGAAGTGGTATTATTTACCCCATAGTTTGGGAAATAAGAGAGTTTTATACATTTCTCAATGGTATTAGTCTGAAAGGGAACGTAATAGCGTGACAAGAGTTCGAATTCGCTTATTATGATATCGCACTTAATCACCATACCACGGGGACTTCCCCTGGGGAGAGGAAATGCATTAAATCATTTCTCAAGACCATTTACGCAGAGTGAAATGCAAAAAGCCTTGTCCAGTATTTGAACTCGGGTCTCCGATCTAATTTCCTACGACGATAACAATTATGCTAAGAACACGTAAAAAAATGTGTTAGTACTATGTAAATACGTAAATGATTCGTTTGCAATGATTTAACTCTTTGCCAACCAAATTTCGCCCACTGCACTAGCAAATTGTCTTGATGTTTATTATCTGTACTAGCAAATATATGCACCCTCCATAGGGTGCAAGTATTTAAGTTTTAATGTAATAAATTAGAAATTGTATTAAATTAGAAAGGCTAATGAAACTAAATGGGAAATGCAGATTAAAAAAAAGATTTCAAACAGAGGGAGTATAATCGAAAGATAGAACAACTGAAACTTACTCTTCCATCGCTCTCGTCTTTCATTGTTATTTTTTTTCAAATTTAAGTATTTAGTTATAAGAGGAAGTAAAGAATAAAATGACAGTTATTTTATCTTGTTAATGGATTTCATTTAAGATTTATTGAAGAGACTTTTTCTTATATTCATTAAAATAAAACCAAACAGTTAGAAATCAATAATACTAAGCACATATTTATTAAATTCGATTTTTTAATATTAATATGCAAATTAGCCTTCCCGTTCACACTGTAAACCGCTATTTTGTTGTATATATAAATATAACTGCATGTTGTCAGTATGTAAACGTAGTTAACAGTATTAATAATGTAAGACAATTTTATTAATAATTGAGGTTTAGATAAAAATAAAATCATGGAGAATGTGATGTCAATAACTAAGAGAATTGTGACTTGAGTAGGAATATAGTTTCGGTTACAGACAGAAAAACACACAATCTCCATTATAATAAGATTATGAGATATTTCAAGTCCACTATCTATTCACCTCAGAACTCAATCTTTTCAAATGTGTATTTTTCGGTGTAAACAAGTGACATGGGCGAGTTTCGCGGCTAGCGGATTACGGTAGGATCGCAGGGGTGGGATAGACCCTATTAGCGGCTTACAATAGGCAAAGAGTTTACAATCAAAAATATAACATTGATAGGCAAATAACTCAATACAAAGAAAATGCATCGTGAAGAATATATATATATATATATATATATATATATATATATATATATATATATATATATTTCAATGGAAACAAAGTAAAAATGTACTAGATTTGTACTTTTCTGTCAGGTAGACTTTTTTTTTGTTTTATCTATTTAAAAAAATCATTTTTCTATACTCAAATGTGATTCTCTCCTCACTAGTCCAAGAGCGAAATCCGAAACACCAGTACCCAAGAAACAAATTCTCGCCCAACACCGTAGTTTACTTTTAAACATAATGTTTCTCATATTTGTCCACACTTGCCCAACTGACTAAGTGAAATGTTAAAAAAGACCATCCGCCCTCAAAAGATTTCCCCCATTCTTTTATTATCGCAAGGCACGACCGAATGTCCCATCAATGTACCCGCACACCCTTTCAAAAGCCGGACTATTTTAAGTTCCTTTGACAAAAAAATCCTCCGGGTGTATGCCGTGGATTTTGAGGTAAGAAGGTTGTTATTTTCCTTTACGTTTCTCACCTGACACAAGCAACTCTAATTCGTTTAAACCCTTTATGTAATACTTACCTACATTTCCATTTTTTAATTTGTATTTCACATATGTGCTAATGCCCTTAGGAATGGTATTAATCCAATTATTTCCCCTCCAGGTATGGGTAAATAGTAGGGCAGACGGACCTCTTTAGTCTTGGTATGGCAACCGGTATAACTGAAGCAAACACTTGAAATCAAAGCTGTTAAACTTAACTTCAACTATGTATGAATAGTAGGACTGACTGGGCTCTCTAAACTTGCTATAACATCTTGGAAAATGAATACTCTGAATTCAGACCTCTTAAGCTCTGCTTTAAATAAAACTGACCTTGTACCGCACCCTGCTATAGCAGTTGGTAAATTTTGTAAGCGAATTCCATGGCTGCCAAGTTGTAAAGATGCGTGTCGCTTTTAAAAAATTTTAAACAGCCGGTCATAAACGGTATTTAAAAATTAATCACAAATTTCATGCTGTATTTCGTGAATTTGTATGTAAGAATGCTGTTATCTGCCTTTACAGTTTCTACCAGACACCAGCCATTATAATTCGTTTAAACCAATGTGTGTGGCCATCCTTTGGCTTCAAACAAGATCACTCCCCAGCAGAGATTCCTTGTGTTAAGCATGATCCTTAGTGAAAAACCCTTTGGTTGCTCCTTGGTGTCCCTTAATGTTGGGCATGATCCTGTGGTTGTTCCTTGGTGTTCCTTAATGTTGGGTATGAGCCTTCGGTTGTAGGTCCGTTCGTCAATGTCGAATAATTTGCAAATGAACGGCTGTCAATACCAGTGATTAAATAGTTTACTAACCACGTATTCGGACTGTTGACGTGCTGGGATTTAAACCACGTGAACTCGTTTTGTTTTGGTGGCGATTACAATACGCCTTATATACAAAAAACTGAAACACTAGGACATACTTTACTACTTTTTCTTTTTTTAGTTTAAGGCCATTTCGAAATCCTGATGATGCCATGCTGTCAGCATGGATTCCCATGACTTTCTCGCCAACCGCCCCTATCGGTCCCCCGTCGTGCCAGTCCGCGCGGCATGTAAAATCCGCACAAAACTGATTAATGTAGATTTTTGCTGATCGACCCTCTCTTGTGTGTCTATGGGAAGGTTTCCATAGGAGAATATCACTTATGAGTCTGTCCTTACCTCTCCATGTATTATACGTCTCACATGGATGTTTGTGTAATAGGAGACAGATGACCGTGCACCTGTTTTTCTTGTGGCATGCTACTTTCAAGATGTGTTCAAGACAGCGCACAACATCCTTTATTAGCCCTCATCTATCTCTTTCTGAAAGTGTTTCGTTAAGATTCAGGTGGTGCAGCTGTACATTATCACTGATACAGCTGATTATTAGAAATCTCGCTTTATCCTATCAGCGAGACCAGATTTCCTTATGATGGATGATCTTTCTATAGCAGTCTATGCCTTTCTCATGCGTCAATTGGCATCGCTTTCTGTAGTTCACATGCCTAGGTAGTAATATTTCATGTACATTCCGAAATAATAGCCCCCTATTATTTACATAGTGAAAACCTGTTAAACTCACACTATATATAATAGCACCAGTATGTGGAAATACAGATAGAATTAAGAAAACTAGCAAGAATATGCGCCCTCAGGCTGCAAGAATCTAAATATAAATCTAATAATATATTAATATATTAGATTAGAAAGGATTATCTAATTAGATTATCTAATAATATATAAATATATTAGATTAGAAAGGCTAATAAATAAGAATGCAGATAAAATGATTTCAAATGGGGGGTATAATCGAAAAATAGAACAGCTTTGAAACTAACTCTTCCTCCATTTTTCATCACTCCTGCCTTTCATTACTAAATTTTCCTAATTTACCTATTCAGTTAAATTAGGAAGTAAAGAATACAATTACAGTGATTTCTTTTAAGATGTATACCTGAAACTAACTCTTCCTCCATTTTTCATCAGTCCCGTTTGTAATTACTAACAGTTTCCTAATTTAACTATCTAGTTAAATTAGGAAGTAAAGAATACAATTAGTTATTTCGCCTTACTAATAGATTTCTTTTAAGATGTATACCTGAAATATTTGCTCATACTCATTTAAACCAAACAATTAGAAATCAATAATACAAAGCACATATTTGTTAAAATCACTTTTTTAAAGAACAATATGCAAATTAGCCTAACCAATAACACTGTAAACCACTAGTTTTTTTGCATATATAAAAAGAATTGGGTGTTATTAGTATGTAGATAAGGCTAACAGTATAAATAATGTAAAACTTTATTGATAATTGAGGTTTGAATAAAAAATAAAATCATGGAGAATATGATGTATATGATTAAGGGAATTCTAACTTGAATAGTGGAATAGTTTCGGTTACAGATATACAAACACACAATCTCCATTATAATAAGATGTCTTATTTTCAGTTTAATATCATTTCAGAATAATAGCCCTCAATTATTTCTGTCTCAAAAAAAAAAAAAAAACAAAAAAAAAAAACACACACACAGAATTCGAACCTGTTAAAATCACACTCTGTGTAATTGCGCCAGTTTGAAGAAATGCAGATGGAATTAAGAAAATGTCTTCTTCTTGAAAATATATAAACCAGTCTCAGTTAATTGAATTTTAGAGATTTTACCTTCCATAGGTCACTGAGAATAAAAAAACACAATACACGCCTTACGTTAATGCAAGTGAAAATTGTATTTGAAAAAGATAATTTCGATGGCTGTAAATGTTTGGTTCTCGTTTCTATTAGATTTATGACAGAAATTGTAGCCAGGAAGAGCAGACATTTTATTGGTCATAATCTAATTGAGTTAAATAAAGTAAGAATCATGGAGACGAAATACATTGATTGTTTCATTACTAAATCCCACCAGAAAGGAATAAAATGAATGTCTGTTCTTTGGTAACCTAACAAAGTTTCATTACTCAAATCGTTATGCAGACTACTATATTTAGTTGGCAAAAAGACACAATCCATACAGACACCCATATATATGTGAGTGTTTTTTTTCTTCTTTTTATCACAGAATAACGAGAAAAGTGAGTAATAGTCCTTGTTTATCAGTCTGTTTAAAATTTGAAGTCTGAGAAAAAAGAACGTTGAAAAAATGGACGGTTTGAAATATGACGTCAAATATTCTTTTTTGCGGTGTGAGTATTAGAGTGTGTAAGTGTTTGTATCGAAAAAAGCATTGTGCATTTTTTATGTGTTTATGAATGTGTGGTTGCGCGTGTTTGTATAAATCTTTTGCAATAAACGGAATCGAAACAAACCTCGAGATTGTGTGTGTGTGTGTGTGTGTGTGTGTGTGTGTGTTTATATGTACGCGTGTGTATGTCTATCAATCTCTCCATTTTCATATCTAAGTCGGTTCATATCCATCTATACCAGTCTATTCGTATCTATCTTACTGTGTCCGTATCAAACGATTTCTGTCGATTTGTATCGTCTCGGTCTGTTCGTGTCTACAATATCATTCTGGTCTTAACTATCTATCCCAGTATATATATATATATATATATATATATATATATATATATATATAACCCATATGCGTATATATACTCTACACCTATACGCATACATATCCGTATAGAATGGCGTTCCATCGTTCTGTAATGGTTAGCACGCTCGTGTCACAGAATCATTACTACTGAACAGCAACGGGTTGAGTAAATACCTACATATCCGTATAGACACGTTCGCACCACATGCATATGGATTATTTAATCCGTGTTCCACAGGAAAGAACAGCTTTTAGTGTCATACAACCGTTAACCCACAAAAAAAAATGGGACTTTATAGATGTGTTTATTTTAATACGTTTAAAATTCTCATAATTTGATAATGACGTAATTACCGTTCAACCTAACAACTAAATGGTTTTGGGGAGTCTGAAATATTAACATTCCCAACACACACACTCACACACACACACACACACACACACACACACACACACACACATATATATATATATATATATATGTGTGTGTGTGTGTGTATGTAAATATGTGCAGACTACTATATTTAGTTGGCGCTTCTTTTTTAATGATGAATTTTTGTTGCGTATAAGTTATTTTCTTCTCCAATTCTCGTCTGATGTTTTAAGATTAATTTTTTTTTTATTGGGCATAGCAAAGAAGGCGCTATCAATACCTTCGGTGTATTTTAACCGATTTCGAACTAAAAGGAGAAGGCTTTTATTTTGTTTTAAGTTGGAGTCAACGAAATATGATTGTTTACAAAGTTTTATAAAGATATCAACTGATTGCAAACACATACACATACCCACACACGCACACGCACAAAGGCACAATACATACAGACACGCATATATATGTGAGTGTTTTTTGTATACCCATATATATGTGTGTTTGTGAATACATTAAAAAAATATAAATATAGGCAGTATTTATCTAATTATGAATGAAGACTTCATATTACAATACTTTTTAATGTTCAACACACATACACACACTCACACACACATGCACACATACACACACACACACACACACACATATATATATACAGGGTATTCGGGATACATTTGACAGTTTCATTAGGAAAAATGAAAAATGCTTGGAAATTACAAAATTTAATGGATTGTAATGAAATTCAACAGGCACGGAAATTACACTACCGTCAACAGGTTTCACTCAAAATAACGTCCATTAGCGTCGATCATAGCCTCACTCCTGTTCCGGAATCTGGAGTAAGCTGATATTACAGTTTCCCTGAGAAGGATCTGAAAAACTACCTTAATTATGTCGATTATCTGGGCTTGTATAGTACTTGGTGTCTTTCTCAATAGCGCCCCATACATAATAATCCATGGAGTTATATATATATATATATATAAAGAGTGCTGAGTATGTTTGATAAACCACACACACACACACACACACACACACACATATATATATATATATATATATATATATATATATATATATATATATATATATATATATATATATATATTTATGTTATATGGAGATAGGATGGATGTAGTAGAATCGATAGTATGAGGTAGGTAGAAGGATGGGGAACAAGAAATGAAAACTCAAACAGATCTAAGAGTTGAAACGTTTCGGCCCGAATTCATATATATATATATTATATATATATATATATATATATATATGTGTGTGTGTGTCTGTGTGTGTGTGTGTCTGTGTGTGTGTGTGTTAGGGTAGCGTATGCCTAGAGTCAACGCCGCTTTTCACAGATAACAAACATCGTGGAGTTTATGTATGCGCTACCCTCACTTTTATCATCATGGAAACTATCTGGTTAAATAATATGTTTGAATGGGAGGATTTATAGCGATGTCAACTTCATCGTAACTTTGAATTTCTACATAAACTAAAGATGATAAATAGCTACCAAGATTTCACTTGGGCTGCATTTATATGGATGTTGTATATCTATACAGTTACGCGTGGTATAATGGTTAATGTCATGGGAAATGGACTGGTCGCCCCGAGTTCAAATCCTGGACGTGAAAATTGCATTTTCACTTAGCGCTAATACCTTTGGGAAAGATCTGAATCCTACTCTCCCTCCAGCTATGGATAAATACTAGGGCAGACTGGGTTCTTTAACTCTGGCTAGGCAACCGGTCTAAGAGATGGAAAACTCTGAATTCAAACCTGTTGAACTCCGCTTAAGAAATCGACCTTGTGTCACATCCTGTTGGTGCGGAGGGGTTGGTAAATTATATATAAAAATACATATATAAATATATATATAAAAGTTAAAAGAATATTCTCTTGCCACTTTTATCAATGAAAATTCATACTCACAAACACACACACACACACACACACACACACACACACAACCTTGAGGTTTTGTTTCGATTCCGTTTATCGCAAAAGATTTATACACACACGCACAACCACACATTCATTGCATCTGGGAGGTCCTCTGCGGAGCAACCAGCATCCTCACATAGCTGGTCAATGTAGGTCCTTGCTGGGTGCCCCACACTTGCATGTCCATGTGTTGGCTTCCACAGGAGAACGTCGCTTATGAGTTCATCCTTGCTTCTCCAGCAGTGTCCTGCATGTCTTGTCCATTTCACTCGGATAGTTTGTGAGATGGGGGGCAGGTGACCGTACAGCTGTTTCCTTGTAGGGTGCTGCTTCCATGACTTGTTCAAGACTTCACGCAGCATTCTTGTGCAGCTCCAATCTAGCTTATTCTCAAAACAGCCTGGAAGAACTGTCGCTTTAGCTTGTCGGGGAGATCGGACCTCCATATGACTGATAATCTTTTTGTGGTCGACCATGCCTTTGCTATCCGTGTATTAACATCGCTCTCTGTGGAGGAGATATTACCACCCAGGTACATGAATTGTTCTACTGGCTTAAGAGGCTTGCCGTTGAGTGTGGAGATGTTTCCTTTATTTTTGAAACTCATGAACTCTGTTCTATCGGAGTTCACATAGAGGCCTATATTCTTTGCTGCCTCCTCTAAGCTATGTAGCAGTGATTCAGCCTGTGCCAGTGTATCTGCAAGATAAAGCCCTGGTGAGAAGAGTTATGCTCGAAGCTTCTTTAATAATCATGATGATAGGTACGCGCCGTTACATTGATTGTAACACTAATCCTCAGTTTATCAATGATTTATATAAGTTACGGTTGCAGTAGTGTTGTGGACTAGCCTATCGTACCTTTTCTTGAAGTAAATGGACTCGTCCAAGACTCACTTTTTGATGCTGCTGTGAAGAATCGTAGAACCTCACGGAGTCCTCTGCTTTCCGGTGTAGAGGATTTGGCCTCTAAAAAAATTAAGACATTTACTTGACAAATTAAGACATTTGCAAGATGGGGCTATCATTGCCACTTGCACCTCACAACTGACAATTTAAAAGGTGGTATGTATTTCTGTCACATACTGTACGTTATCACGTTTAATGAACTGATTTTAACTAAGGCACGACAATCGAACGGAGAATTGTTAGACGAAATATAAGATATTGTCTGGTTGGTGATCAAAAATGTAGTTATCGTTTGTATTAATTAAATAATTCTGTATTAATTGAATAAACACTTATATTAATGAAAAATGTCTACGTAGATGTCCAGTTGATAGGTAATATTTTCTTGGGTGTTAGTATGAGTGATATTTAATGCTAGTTGTTGTTGGCTGTGCAAGTGAAAACGTAAGCGTATCAACACAAAATCTATAACTAAAAACGTTTGATAATACAAAAAGAGAACAGGCTTATACGAAACATAATGAAATTCATTTGTTGTGTACTGGCATCAAATTCTATATGTTATATAGCGGCTTTTTCTTCACGTTGCTAAATCGCGTATCTGTTTACGTAGCGGGTATGGTCACAGTACCCAAAGCGATGTATGTTAGTAGTCAGCTACGACCGACTACTGGACTTATATAACAACAGATACGGAGATACAAAAGAGGACCCTTCTTTATTGTCTTCGGTGTGTGGGTGGTGAAGGCACGGAGCTTAGAATGAGTGCACGAGGGGTGGTTGCTGACGGGAGACGTGAAGTGTCCTTACCGCTGCCGACCGGCGTCTGACTGCTGTCGGCTTGCCCTCTGGCTTTTTGTATTGATGACACGCCTACATATCTTTATCTTTTTGATCTGAAAACGGACCTTTGTTATATATTAGTTTATCTTCACCCTGCTTCCTTGACCGGAAACCATCTTTTCCGCTTTCTCTTTCTTTTTAAAAATAGATTTTTATCTTTCTCTTTGTCCCTCAGCCGGAAGTTCCATCTTCCGGGCGAGGAAAATACAAACACATTTACATATCAGCACATCTCTATTGCCTCATATATATATATATATATTATATAATATTATATAATATATGTTTTCATTCCACCTTTTCTTACTCATATATATATATATATATATATGTGTGTGTGTGTGTATAAATATATATATATATATATATATATATATATTATATATTATATTATATATATATACGCGTGTGTATGTCTATCAATCTCTCCAATCTCATATCTAAGTCGGTTCATATCAATCTATATCAGTCTATTCCTATCTATCTTACTGTGTCCGTATCAAACGATTTCTGTCGATTTGTATCGTCTCGGTCTGTTCGTGTCTACAATATCATTCTGGTCTTAACTATCTATCCCAGTATATATATATATAATTATATATATATATATATATATATATATATATATATATACACCCATATGCGTATATATACTCTACACCTATACGCATACATATCCGTATAGAATGGCGTTTCATCGTTATGTAATGGTTAGCACGCTCTTGTCACGGATTCATTACTACTGAATAGCAACGGGTTGGGTAAATACCTACATATCCGTATAGACACGTTCGAACAACATGCATGTGGATTATTTCATTTATGTTCCACAGGAAACAACAGCTTTTAGTGTCACACAACTGTTACCCCTCCCAAAAATGGGACTTTATAGTGGTGTTTATTTTAATACTTTTAAAATTCTCATAATTTGAGAATGACGTAATTACCGTTCAACCTAACATATAAATGGTTTTGGGGAGTCTGAAATATCAACATTTCCCAACATATATATATATATATATATATATATATTATATATTATAATATATATATATATATATATATATAATGAATGAGAATGAATGAGAAAATTAGAAAAGTATTATCGTGAAAAGTTGCCCAATGCTAATAAAGCAGAGCAGATTTATAATCAATTGTAATATTTTACATTATTATAATTTACATTGTAATATTGAGGTTTTTTAAAGAAAAAGAATCAACCATTTGACTACTGGTTTTTAAAATCTCAACAATTTGACTCATCTGATGATTGCATAACCATGAAACTTTACGTTATGAGTCCAAATCCATAATATTAACATTGATTAATATTATATATATATATATATATATATTATATATATATATATATTATATATATATATTAATAACCAACCCACTGCAAGAGTAGGATATAACCCAGGGTCAATTTCTTAAGCGAAGTCTGATTTCAGAGTGTGATTTTAGGATGTTTGCCTAAAAAAGGTTAAAGACACCAGTCTCCAGTACTATTTACCTATAGCTGGAGGGAGAATATTTGGATTCATACCGTTTCCCATAGTATAGGTGCCATGTAAAAATGCAATCACCCTCGAACAGTATTTGAAATCGGGACGTCGAGTCCATTTCTTATGACGATAACCATTAGGCCCGGTGCGGATATAACTATGAGTGGTTTACTATACTTATTCCGTAATAGAATCCATAATAATATCCTGCAATATGGTTAAACCTGGAACCCAACTGGTTCTATCTTCGTTGGTTTTGTTTTAACATATATAAAATCAATGACCTTTTTTCTGGTTTCTTTTTCTAAAGAGGTTAATGAAACTCGTTCATTTTCATTGATTTAGAGATAATTTTTCTCACTTATTTTTGTTTTTCTTTTCATTCCACTTTTGTTTTACAATATTTTATTTCTTCTTTTTATTCCTCGTCTTCGTCTCGATTATCTGCTGCAAACATCTTTTTCAGATGTCTTCTGCTTGAAAGTTTGAATTAATAAAAAAAAAATTCATCTATTTTTCCCAATAAAAAAAAGACACAATATTAATAGGACTCAATCAGTATTTGCACAGACTTAATCGATCTTGAAATTGCGTATTAGGCCTTGGGCCATCGAACTACAGCCAGTCTTCTTGTTTCACCTCAGCCAATTCCCTTATACGATCAGTTTCCTAAATAGGCAAATTACATAAGTTGTACATTTCGCATTTTAATTTGGCCTGTTGCTCTTTATTTCCTACGCAAGATTACGAATCTCAATTTTAGAACTTTGAATTAGTACCAGACGTTTAGTTTCCACTACATTAAACATTTCTACATTCGTTACAGAGAAAATCTGACTCTATATTCCAAAGGTAACTAATATACAGGGATTCATCTGAACAATGGGTATTAATAGATTCTTGTATTTTAAGCTGTTATTTGCTTAGGCATTCAAGGAAGACTATATTGAACGATAATATTCGAGATTTCTTAATAAAGTCTGGGTTAAAACAATCGTTTATTAGGTCTTTTAATGGTACTCAATAAGTGGTCGACAAAGTGGAATATTAAACATTAAAATAGTGTTTTCTATTACAACCTTATGAAGTTTCTTCTTCTTCTTCTTCTTCTTCTTCTTCTTCTTCTTCTTCTTCTTCTTCTTCTTCTTCTTCTTCTTCTTCTTCTTCTTCTTCTTCTTCTTCTTCTCTTTGAGTTTTCATATCAGCATTATGGTCTTTCACTGGAGTATGAGTGACAGCAAAGTCTCCTAGGTCCCCAGGACTCTTCTGCCAGAAAGGCAAATTGCAGCAGTGCAGTGTTTCTGAATGGTACCAATCTTCCTCTGATTTCCAAACTTTCCAAGCTCTCTTTCCAATCCTTTTGTGGACCGTTCCAAAGTGCACCAACTACATTGGTATCACTTTACTTTCATATTCATAACTTTTTGTTCATCTGGCAAGGTCAGGTATATGTCCATTTTTTTCATTTCCTTTAGCTTCACCCTGTGATCTGCTGGACTGCAAATCCACAGTTGACGAGTTCTTTCTTTTGTTAATCTCACGCTAGGATTTTCGTTCTTGCTGGGATACGGTGAATACGTTTTTAGTTCAAAGAGCCAGAGAATTTTTATGCGTTTCGTTCTCAAGAAAAGATTCTGGTTTATGCATATACCCTTTTGTTGTATGGTCTAAATTTAATTTTTGAATAATTCCCAGTTGGATCACCTTCTAACCCAGTCGTGTCTAAGTTTTGTACTCCTTTGTGCTAGTTTGCTACATTCGCAGAGTTATGGTACAGTCTCATCTCATTACCGCAAATGTCTACATTTACTATTTGTTGGGTCTATCAATTTTTGCTTTTGCTTTCTTCTTTCTTCTTCTTCTTCTTCTTCTTCTTTTCTTATTATTATTTATTATTATTATATTATTATTATTAATTATGTTTTCACATTCGTAGTTACTATTGATTCTGACTAATGTCCAGATGCAACAAATTCTCCTAAGCTTGACCATGCTACAAACTTGACGCTCTTCCACTGTTCTCCAGTTCTTAAACATTCGTTCTCAACAGATATTTAAAAAAAAAAGAAATTACAGTTATTCGCCCATTTCATTCTTAACATAAAAAAGAAGAGGAAAAAAAGATTTTTTTTAAATATAACCATACAAAATAACTTAAGCACGTACATTCCTGATATTCACCTCTGAAGATGAAGTTTTCTACTTTGGAAATCGATAAGACAAAAATAACATATTTTGTTTTTATTTTTATACGCATGTAATTGCCTTCAAATCATTAATATATTATATAGTATATATTATATATATATATTTGAGAGATTGAGGGGAGAGGTAGAGATAGAAAAGCTTGTGTCTTATGAATTTAGTAGATAGTTTTTATCGATCTGTTAGGGATTCGTTTTTAGTGTCTTTTATGTCTATATTCGGCTGAAAGTCAACTACTTAATCGGTANATATTTCTACTTTATTTCTTTGTTTAGTCTGGAACACATATTAAATGTATATATCAATAGTTTGTACGCAGTACTCTTTATGGTAATTCCATCGCTATGCCCATAAAATACTGAATAGGCTTAATTACTTCTTAAGTTCAAAACCATTATATTAAAGAGAGTATTAGATTACATTGGTATCAATTTGAGGGTACCGGGTGGCACTGGATGAGACGCCCTGGGACACAGCGTGAATGTTATAGAAACCCTTAATACAAAGGTACTCTGCAATCAATTTGGATCCCAGGTAAAATATATGTTTCTCAATAATAATTATATCATATATAACCTATATATATACTACTACTATAAGTAACAATATAGTATCCATGTATGGTGGAATGTTGAGGGATATTAGGGAATAAATTATATTATGTTTAAGTAATGTTAAATGTATTATTTATATTATAATTTGTATTGTATATGTACATATAATTATACTATAATTAGTAATATTATGTAAAATAATATATGTATTCCTAGTTATTATTATATATATTATTGGGTAGAAAATATATAATACCATATATATATATATATTATATAATATATATACCAAACTCTACGCTATAACTTCTATAAACGTAATAAATTATATACATATATAGAAAACCTACATCCACGTTATACATTATTCCTATTACAATTCACAGAATCAAATATAAACATATAAATATAATACATATAAATAACAACGTATAATATAATACCTAATACTATAATAAGGGTATTATATATATATATCTTTAGTGATATTATATATTATGCTTACTTTATACTTATGGCTACCAACATTTACATCATAATATATAATATATTGCCTATTAATTATATATATATTTTATGACGGTGGTAATAAGTGGACCATAAACTATATCATACATCATATATATACATTGGGGCCAATTGTTTGGGAATATTATTAGCATATATACATTATATAATATTACCACATATTATATATTACTTAACATTATATCATTGAGCTATGAACGATATACAAGGGCTTAAATAATATATAATAATATGACTATACCTTTATCGTGAATAATATATATACTAATAACGTGTAATATCAAATTATATACTATAACGTATAATTATTTTATTGTATGGTATACTACATATATAAATATATAAATAATATATATATAATAATATTATATTAAAATATATTTAATATAAATAATATATTATAATAATCTGTATTATTATATTTATTACACGTTTTTATAAGATCATATAATAAAATTTATACACACGTATAACTAATTAATAGCTCAGTCGGTAAGTGATAGTCGTTCCCTGGCCTAGGTGAAACCACAAGGTACTCTTTCCTTGTCTGTATACCGGTCTTCGCCAACTCAAGCGCATTATGGAGTAGTCACATGGATTTTTGCGGGTTGTAAGAAGGTCTGATGGTAGTTGGCGCGTTCCACCTCTAGATCGCCAAAAACAACTTCTCACTGGTTCTAGCGCTTATGTAAAAAGAGGGATAGGAACATCACCTCCTGGATTTGGGGACTGTACCGATCTTTTAGGCCGCCCGTGGTGCTGTGATCACAATCTTTACTCCTTTCTTATATAATATTAAAATATGTATTATATATTTATCCATAAATAATATATATATAAAATATATTTATACTATTTTCATGACAGACATTTATATAAATACATTTAGTTTTAGTAATTATACCAAAAAAACAGATATTGGACTGCATGAAAGTATTCCTTTAAATAGCTGAAAAGAATAACATTAAATTCATATATTATTTTATTTTGTTTAAAGATTAATAATTTGAAGCTAGACAATTTTCTGCTATTAATCCAAACATGTTTTGCAAGTTATAATCTTTTATTAGATTTATGCAATTTTGAACGAGTCACACACAAACACACAACAACACACACACACCCCAACACACACACACACCACAGTTTATTATATATATATATATATATATTATATATATATATATTTATATCATATAGAAGAGATGAGAGAGAGGATAGATTAGATAATACACAACGTCACACACATCACATCACAATTTATATATTTATATAGATATGATTTACACTACCACATCATAACACACCAATCTACTACATAAAATAATATAAATAAATTATATAGGTATTTATTTATATATAGTGAGGAAAAGATAATAAGTAGAATGAAAAGGAGACACAAAACTACTGGTGTACGTAGCGTTCGACACGGTACCAAATAGATATATTTGTTACGTAGTGCCTTTATCTTGGGACGAGCAACTAATAAATATTCTTATAACGTGAATATTGACTTCTTACGTCTTCATCTGTGTCTTTAATTCTTCTGGCCTTCCTTTCATAGAATTGTCTAGTCTTCTGTCTTCATCTTGCGTCTTGTCATATATTTCTATTATTCTGATCCCGTTGTTCTGGATTCTGCTAGGGACAATTTCTTAATCAGAAGCCTTGTGTCATTGTTAGCTTTTAGTAATAACAAACAAGGACTTCGATTTACAATGATGTTAACTTTATCAATGACCCAAGGCCAAGAACAAATGCACGCGGAAGAGTTCACATCTTGACTAGTTTCTAACTCTTGCCAACATGACTAACTGCACTGATCACTGCAACTACAAACTGAGTTGCTTACACCTTAAACCGGAAAGGGCTATTACTACGGCTTCCGGATTACTCAATCGACAATTCCAGAACGCAATCGGTTGAGGTATAAGTACAAGCTATGTCACTGCACTCTCTCATGGCTCATCAGTCTGTTACTTGATCCTCTCCATAAGGATTTCTTATACTACTCCTTAAAATAGTGATTAGGATTCTCAATTAATATTGTTAACCACTATCTTTATTCAATATTATTTTTGGCCTCGGGTGTGAGTTTGAGCATCCTCCTAAAAATTTCTTTTAGAACAGAACTCCATGTGTATATTTATTGGAGAAACGGGTGAACATGGAGCACTGTGAGGAAAAAATAGTGGAGGCAGGAGGAATATCAGAGAAGTGAGAGGCACAGGTAAGGGGTCATGGGGGAGGGAGGCAAAGATAAGGGAGGGGAAGTGTCATCAACTCGATTATCGGTGGTCTCTACAATGGTTTCAAAGTAACGTGGTCAGAGTAACATGGATATGGGGATGAGACGAGGCAACCCGGGCTCAGTGGCCTGTTGGGCTGAGATAATGGATGGGAAGTTCGGAATTGTTCTGTTGCATTTCAGGAAATTCTGCGAATTCTAGACGTTGAAATTCAAGGAAATCCATATCAAAAGGGACAGATAACATTATACATACCATATAATAAATTATCACTAAATATATATAATATAAGTATATACCTCTATCAGGTAGTAGCTTATAATACTATAATATTATATTAATAATTTTTAATATAAATAATATAACATTATTATATTATACTATATAATATACGGCTTTACACACACAAAATTGGTATGTGTTGTATAAAAAACAGCTCTAAAATCCCCTTCCTATTCTGTAAGTGGAACGAAACACAAGTCTTATGGTTTAGAGAGGGGCCGGCACCTGATCCACCTCAAAGCCGATCGTGATTTTCAATTTCCGGCTGTAAGTTAGCTTACACAATGTCTAGCCACAATGAATGAGAACTGATTTAAAGTCGAAATTCACATGTCTGTGGAAGAACCCTAATAATATATTAATATATAATATATATATATAATATATAATATATATATATATATATATATTTACAGGATAATATATTGTTCCAGTGAAAAATTAGTCATCACAGAAAATATTAAACACAAACAAAGAACCATAACGTGGGATCTACAACGACTATAATATTAATAAATAATAATTATATATTATATATATATATATATATATCAAGGAAAAAAATGAAAAACAATAGATTAAAGGGTTAGTGGTGAGTTAACCCATTAACCCTGTGTTTTTTCATTTTCATTGAAATATATTAACATACCGTCGGATTATTCCTCTCTTCCACACACACACACATATATATATATTATATATATATAAATATATATAATAATATATATTGTGTGTGTGTAGGTGTGTGTTAGTGTGTGTGTGTTGTGTGACAACTATGCACTTATAAAAACATAGGAGAATATATAAAATTAAATTTTTGTACATTGATACAGGCCCACTGTTTCTCTATAATTCCACTGTGTTAAAAAACTGAAAAGGAATATTTTAAAACAAAAGATGTAATGCATTTAGAGTTTTAATGTAAGGATTATTATTTGTATATAAGTGAAAGTGTTGTGCTATGCATAAAACATGTAATTTAATGTTGTTATTATATCCCCCAATATAAGTGAATCACTCTCTTATTGTTTGGAGGAGAAGTGAAACTGAGTGCTGCTGTGTCGGTATGCAATATGCAGTCTTGATTAAATTATTACGCTATCGGTGAGGCTGAGTCGGTTAAGCCAACGTAAACACTAACCAAAAAGTTATATCACGCCGAGGTGAAGAAATGTATGAGCTCACCAGGAGTCATCGTTCACGGAAGTAAATATAAAATTTATGTTACCAGGTTTCACCGAACCCTTCATAATTTTAACCAACTTGCCCCTGTGAGGAGATGATCCTAATTCCAATATTCGTGGCGAACCTGTAGACCAAAATTATGGACTGTTATTGTAGTATTTATCCAGGCGAGAAGTAAAGTTTTCCAACGAAGGTTAAGGAATTGCTTAACGAATAATCTATTGTGAAATTGGGGGTCCAAGGATTTTAATATTTGTATAAAATTAACAATAATGTAAATAAATATTAATTTATGTTTTGATTAATTGTCCAATTATGGGTGGTTTTTTAATAAAAAAAAAAAAGAGGGGGTGGGAAAGGTCGGGTATACCGAAAAGGGGGTGCCGGGCAACCAAAATCCGGTCCTTAATATAAAAACTAAAATTTTTCTCTATCATAAGAAAGATCAGGGATATTACATAACAAAAAAAGAAAAAAAAATTTCAAAGCTTAAATTTTGCAGTTTCTTTTTAATATTTAATTTAAACTAATTTTTTATTTTTTAAATGGTCTTTAGAATAAAAATTAATATGTTTACTTATAAGCCAAGAAATATTTTTTTAACTTATCTAACTACTGGTTAAAAAGATTGAATCTATATTAAACTAATCTAAAGAGCCTTATTCTTATAACAGAAACACCAAAACAAAAACCTCAAATATTTGTTTTTATGATAGGAGAATTATTATTATACCTAACGGGTATGGTTTTAAAGCTTGGGGGTTAAATCTTTTTTAATATAAAATTAAACCTCTTTAAAGGGTTCTGAAAAAGAATAAAAAGAGAAAAAATAAAGTCGCAATTATTTATTAAAGGTCCAACGACTTTAAAAAAAGAAAAAATTAAATATAATCCTAAAAACAATTTAAAGTACCAGGTACAAAAAAAAAAAGAAATTCTTAAATAAATATGTAACTGGGGAGGGAAAAACCTAACAATAAGAGCTTATTTGAACTACACTACTTCACCTAAATAATGTGGTCGTTATTTTTGTACGGTTGTTTTTTTTTTTTCATATCATTTTAGTTGTACGACATTATTTCAACCTCAAAAAATCACAATGAAAGAAGGATGTTCTGCCCCCATTAGATGTTTTAATTTAATTGGCACTTATCTCCCACCCACAGAAGCAAAGCAGGCCTCGGAACGTTAACTTGTTATTCTCTTTACTTATAAAGTATCCAAGGAAAACAGGTGTAACTCTCAGTTCTAAGCTCCAAATTCTTAGTTAGACCATTCATGTTGTTTGTAATTTTAAATCGATCCATGATAAATAAAAAGGAAATCCTAATTAACCAGGAAAAAACGAGGATATCATAATAGAGTTAACGGCTGTCATAGGCGATAATTATACATTTAATATTATTTTATTAATATATATCATTAATATTATATATTATTACTATTCCCTCCCTTTAGAGTTTCAACAATTCCAGTGTTAGCAGAAATGGTCTTTTCACTGAAGGAGTTCTTGAGTTGACCAGGCAAAAAGTTCTCTCTCAAATGTGATTCTTCCAGGACTCTATCCGAATGCTAATGTATTATAACTTAATAACATCCCGTAAATTAAAAAACACAAACATAAAATTATATGTTCATCCATATATTAAATCCTTTAATAAATATATAAAAAAACAACATAACCTTATTCTTCGGGCATAAGTTTATCAAGAATCAGAGGAAGGCTTTTAGTCTGTCACATTCAGACTTCCAGTGAAAAGAACAAAACCTCACATCACGCTCGACGCCCGTCACCTCACCACCATTCTGTCCCCAGCCCGTCCCCTACCACGCACCCACCACCACACAACTCCCCGAACCCAGCGACCCCCCCCCTGTCCCTAGTCCTCCTCCCCTCTCGTCCCTTTATTATGCTGCGCCCGAGTTTTATCAAAGGTCTATACCTATAAAAATATACATCATTGATAATAATAAAATAATAATATTATATATTACATCCCCATGGTCTCAATCTTTTCTCTTTTCTTTGTATATTTATCACCTATGTGAGAGTCTTTTTCCAATACTTCCTTTTTTGTACCAATTACCCGTTTTTATTGGGACCCCGTTTATTCCTAAATGTGTTGTGCAACTCTAAACCCATAACCATTGTATGTTTTTAGTTATATCACCTCTTGAACTTTCATATTCCTTATCTTTTAATTCCTCCAGTGTTCCTCTGAGAAGGTCCAAATATCAAATGTACTTGTCCCAATTTTTTACCCAATTTTCTACCGTTTTGGCTATCACTCCCCTCCATTTTGGATATATCATTGCCCCAAGAGTGTGGAAAGATACAAAGAGTATTCATAATTGTTTGACAATTGTTCTTTCTTTTTTGTTGAGTATCAGACAAAATTAAGGTTTTTACCCTGATACCCTTATTGGTTTGTCCCCGGCGGGCCATGGGTGTCACGACCTCATTGTGACCTTCGCTCCGTTTTGGGTCCTATAAATTGAGAATATTTTGCAACCCCCAAGGGTAGTGTGTTATTGTCCTTTATTATCCCTATCATACCCAATCTTGCGGTCTCTTCGGTCCTTTATCTCATTACCCAATAAATCCACACCTCCCTCCCTCTAACAAGATAATTCTTTCCTTACTTTTATGATATCATATATGGGTAATAGTCTGAATACTGTAAAATGAATTCACCTCAACCTTACTACCTTAACTTTTTACAACACCCCCTTCTTGTTCTTTAATAACTCTATTATTTCACTTTATTTTCCATCTTATTCCTACTTCTTCGTTTAAATTGAACATGTAAAAACATAAAAATATAGCATATATCGCTTACCAAGCGCGCCAACACCCAATTACTACTCTTAATAGTATATCCCTAACTCCACTCTTTTTACTAATGTAATTAGTTTACTGTTTACCTTCCTAGTGTCTTCACCATTTCTTTCATATTAAATAAAAACGAGAAAAGAATTGAAGTCAAATTATAACTGAGAAGATGAAACCCGGCCACTCATAAAGAAATAAAAAGAAAAATATCGGGTCTGGGGGTTTTTAATTGTTTATTAAAATAGCAAAATTATTAATTTAAAATAACATTATTAAAATATCAGAAATATATACCATCAATTGGTGCGAATAGGTCAGGTCTGAGACGGCGGTGTGCATTGGGATCTAACCCAGAGACATATGTTATTGCCCCATTATGAAATGATAAAACCCGGAATTAGAGAAAGAATAGAGTTAGTTAAAAGAGACCTATTGTCTACCAGAAGTAAGAGTTAAAGTTAAGTCCCGGAGTGCCGGCTGAGTAAAATAAATAAAATGGGTACACTGTGTTACTAATTATTTTGAATTTAGATCAGAGGTCTAAACTGTCCTCCTTCTTTTCTTCCATAAAATTCTATCGAAGTACAAGATATTCCAGATATATGAATCTAAAAGAGAACCAGGCGAAAGGAGAACATTCAGGAAAAAGACGAGGGAGTTGTGGTGATCCAGACAAAGAAGAATCGACCCCTATTGGGCGGGTGTCGGCGCGGGCCTTTATTGAGACTTATATTTGTCCATATATAATAAGCTACACTCAAAGAGGGAACTTGAATTTAACAAGCACGGGGCTTTGACTTATCCAATTTTTATATGGGCCCCCTGTGGAGGGTTTGGCCCCTTCCTTGTACTAATAGGCTCTAATTTCTTTGCCTTTTGATATTCTTCGATTATATGCCCTATTCAATCCACCCAACAAAAAAACCACCAGCTTCTCGAATTTCCCCCTTTTTTCTCTTCTCCTGCCTCTATCCACCACCCTCCATAAACCGGCACAGATTTGGCGCCATCTGTTTTATGGTGTACACAAACCCAAGAGAAACTGAGCTCGACATCAAGACTGAATGCAAAAAATAAGGCCTATTTGTGATTATAAATATGGTATTCGACTTTTCTGACGCTGTTGTGGCCTCTAGCCCTTGATGTCAGCAATCCAAGATCATACATTATATCCTGGGTAAAGCCTGTGAAATAGACTAGCGTCTTGGACCAGATACCAAGGCTTCTTTAACCACTCAGGAGATATTATTATTAAATACAAAGAGAAGAACAAACAAACAGGCGGGATCGAAAAACCATTAAGGCACAAACTAAAATAAGAGACAAAATAAAATCAGGAACAAATATAACTTGCAAGCAAATAAGTTAATTAGAAAACGGAGTGTAGTGGATACCAACTACATATAAATATACAATTTTTTTAACTCTAATAATAATAAGTTAGAATTATTTAATTGTGAGATCCGTCTTTTTTGTTCAATTTTATTGAACCGGAATCTATTAAGTATTCTCCTTAATGTTTTTATGTGCCCGTTCGCAAATTCCCAGACAACCGCGAGGAAGGATATAAACCGCAACCAACTTTTTAGAATTCCGTTAAGGTTTAATAAGTGGTTATGTGGTTAATCTTATTACCTGAATATGGCCGAACCGTAATCCGCCACACAACCCCTGTTGCTACAACTCGACCCCCGATTGTAACACATATCCACTAGGTCCAAAATATTTTAAGCGGAAGTAATGAGAATTACAAAATCCATACCCTACCGACAACCGAACCAAGCAAAGGAAAAGTAGAAACACCAGCCCACATTTATTCTTTCACACTCTATTAATAATATGTGGGATTGTCAGCACGCCCTCCGTCAATGTTTGGAATTAATTAAGTCACCTTGTTATACTTTCTTTAAGAGGATATCCTTTGGATAGTGATACCCAATTCCGTAATTGCTGCCGAGATATTCTCTCCCCAAATAAGCTAGGTGATGTGAATAGGTCATAATTTTACCGACATTAATCGTACTGTCATATTTCCCTATGTGGTTTTAAAGGTAGCTATCGCGCCAAATTGAGATATTAATGACTCCAAATTAATAAAAAAAGTCCACCTCAAATTCGGATTTAACATATTTCAAATGTTAAATGAAATATCAACGAATCCTCCTTTTTCCAAAATCATGTTTCAGAACCCGCTATAAACCCGTTATGCCAGAACTTCCTAACGAACGAAGTAATAAATTATAAAGTCTTTTCGCATTCACCCAAACGTATAGTGGAAAATAAATTGTATCACTACCGAAGGTGTACATTAACATGCCCCCCCACCATTGAACAACAAATACAACCCCAAAATACCCGAGACCTAACACCAATGAAGAAATGAAATACATGTGGAGAACCGCCACACACCCATCCCGTCTGTCGGTCCTCTACGTAGATAACCCCAATTTAAATCTCCGGCCAACAATCTCACCCCCTCGACTTCAAATAAGGGGGTGCGCCTGCAACTACTGAAGCAACCACAACACTTGAACAATAAACCCAGCTCACGCCCTATTAAACATCCTATCTCCGCACTTGGCGTTAACATTGAAAAGAGAGAAACGAAGTAAAGTGACTAGAGAAAAACACCACAATCTTTTTATCTACGCTCGGTAATAATCTTTTTAACCTGCGACCAAGAGGAACGAAGACAAATTCCGGACCAGGAAGCAGAGGACCCCACAGGGATAAAGTCAATAATAATTATGGATATTCTTTTTTTCCCGAGGAATTACAGAATATTTTTTGGTCTTAGCCTAAAGATGCTCTTTGGTATAACTTTTTTCTAGTTATTATGGGGATCCCATTATATGATATATAGTATGTTTTATTATGTTTCTTACATCGTGAATCGACCTCGAGGGTATCTATAACTCTCTAAGCAGGACGGGAGTCAACATCAGAAAACCTTTACTGTCTCTCTATCCTTTTCTTCAAGGGGTGCCCCTCCTTCTTCACTCTTAACCAGAAGGTTCACTCAGATTCAAAAAATCTGCATTAACACACATTGACTATAATCGTTCTAAGAAAACACATCAGTAATTGTTATGATTTTTACTTGATTAAGGGCATATAATTATTGTATTATATTCGTACAAATCCTCACAAAGAATTTTTCCGAAAAGCTAATCACATAGCTGCTAACTGCTGATATTTCCAGCTACATTCAGCAGGCACACCCCACTCTGCTGGCACGTATTCAATCATTTGCCCGCTCGCTCTATTCTACATGCATCTGTGAATGCGTTTGTTATTTAATTTAAAAAAGGAATAATGACAACTTTTTACAATATGATTTACCAAACATTTCATATTTTCTTGAATAAAAATATATCCATTGTAATCGCGGTAATCTAAATTTTGAATTTAATTCTATTACCAATTTTAGCAAAGTTACAAAAACTGAATTTAAATTGTCTACGTACGAAAAAGTTCTGAAAAAAATCTTTTAAGCGATGTAATTAAAGGGGATATCTCTAGAATTAAATAATTGATTAAAATATATGTTCGCAGCAAACTCAAAACGTTTTGAAACGAAAAAAAGAGATAAAAAAATAACGAAATTCAAACGCGTAAACATCAATATTTAGTTGTCTTTTTTTTTTGTTGCCTCAACAAAAATGAATAAATTACAATGTTACATTTTATTTTATCTCAAAGAAGCAATTAAAAACTGAATTTTGAAAATATCTTAACGTACGAAAAGGTTAGGGAATCATTTTATATATAAACTAGCAAATATATGCACCCTCGGGCTGGGGCAAGTATTTAAGTTTCAATGTAATTAAATATTGTATTAAATAGGAAAAAGGCTAATGAAACTAAAATAATGATACAGATTAAAAGATATGGAAAACCAGAGAGGAAAGTATTAAAACCAGATTTTGAATACAGATGGGAGTATATTGATAAAAAATGGAAGAACAACTGAAAACTTACTCTTCCATCACTCTGGTATTTTCATTGTTATTTTTTCTAATTTAACGTATTAAGTTAAAGGGAGTAAAGAAAATAAATATGACTCATGTCATATTTATCTTGTAATGGATTCATCTAAATCATTGAAGAGATTTGTATATTCATTTAAAATAAAAACCCCAAACTAATTAGAAATCTCATTAATACCTAACACATATTTTATTTAAATTCAGAAATTTTAATTATAATATGGCAAATTAAGCCATTTCCCGTTCACACTGTAAACCGCTATTTTGTTTAATATTAAATAAATTGCTGTTGTTACGTATGTGACATAGTTTAACAGTATTTAATTAATGTAAGACAATTTTATTTAATATAATGAGTTAGGTAAAAATTAAATCATGAGAATGTGATGTCAAACTAATGAGAATTTGTGACTTGAGAGTGGAATATAGTTCCGGTTAACCAAGACGAGAAAAGCACACCAATCTCATGTAATTAAAGATATCGATATACTTTCATATACTTATCATATATCTTTTATATATATTATATGAGACGTTGTCTCTGCGTGGAAAAGTTTATACATACACTTTATTATTTATGATATATTGGAAAATAGTATTGTTATTTATATATTGTTAAAAATGGTATTCAATATTATCGAATAGTAGCAAGCCTAAATATAAGTAATTGTAGCCATAGTGGACATGGAAGTTCCAACTACTAATAGTTTTAATATAAGAAAGACAAACAATAGCGCATATCAATTTTTATTAACAAAGTTGTAAAATAGCTGTATTAGGAAAAGGAATTGCATGTTAAAAGGTGTGAAACAAAGGATTGCAACTTTGTACATCACGAAAACAGAGTTGTTTGTCAGAGTAAGAATTAAATACAAACCTCATTCCGTGAATTAGGGGTCATTTTTGAATGTCTTTTTCGATATATTCTTTATACGTTTTATTGCAATGTAATTTTGCTTTGGAATTAAGACAATCAATAAGACAGAAAGATGCCTTTCGTTTTTCAAAGGTCGTTAGATCGTCTGTTGAATTGCGAAAATGCTTTTTAAGTTTGTAGCTGACAGTCGTGAATTGTTTGTCTATTATTTAAATTAGAAGTGAATTACTCGCTCGCAAACTCAATTAAGATTTATTTCTTATAATATATCTATATATTAATATATTTATCTATATATTTATATTATATATATATTATATATATAATATAGTATGGATATATATTTAAAAAAGACGAACTCATATATATTAAGAAGGAAAAGGCAATTCGCAACTCCGAGCGACCATTCGCAACGGAACAATGAAAGTGAAAGAAAAGAAAGAGGCCTAACATGGAAAGAATGGATTTAATCGATATTCACATTAATTCGATGACTCACTTCACACACGTGTGTTCGGTCAAGTTTATGTGGTGCGAAATATTTCGGCCACAACATACAAAGAAATCGCAAACCTTCAACTGGACCGAAACACATGTGGCCAAGTGAATTATCCGAATTAATGTGATATCGATTTAAATTCATTTTATCATTTACTGGTTTTCCTTTTCTTACTCATTTTTCCATATATTATATATATATATATATTTATATATATATATTATATATATATATATATATATATATAGTAAAGAAAAACATTAAATCGGCTATTTAGCGGTTATGGTAGCATTTCCAATTACAGATATCTGAATATACCCATGAGCTTCATCAGACCGCTATCTTTATCGTTTTTCCATAAAGATAGCGGTCTGATGAAGCTCATGGGTACATTCAGATACCTGTGAGTGGAAATGCTTCTATAACTGCGAAGTAGCCGATTTTTAATTTTTTTTCTGTACTAATTATATTGCTCAGTTTATTAAAAAAATTAAACATCAAGCTCTTATAACGGACCTTAACTCTCTAACATTATACCGTCGGAAGAAAGGACCAGTTTTGAATCATCATAATACCAAATTACCCGTAACTTACATACACCCCCATATATATATATAGTCATCCACAGACACGTGTTTCTACTCATATAATTACATATACTATATATATATATAATATATATATATATATATATATATATATCATATATGGCAATAGCCATAATCTTTACAGATCATTGCCGTCCCTCACAATCCCACAACTCCACCACCAGAACCCTTCCTTGCATGAGCCCTCAAATGACTCATCAACCTGCTGCCAGATCTACAAAGTTTGACGCAAATATGACATTGAAAAGACTTCTTCCCCGTTGAATGAGATGATTCAGATGAATCAGATGAGTCAAGATGATAAAAGTTGATGCTTATGCACCACCATATGTCTCTTAAGACCACAGAAGCCGACTTACAGACCTTGCCACATATAGCACAAACACATTATTACTCTGGAATCTGCATGGATTGACCCAGGTAGATTTCCTATGATTGACATAGCCAGCCCTCGAAAGCAAAACTCGACCACATGCAGACACTTCCAACCCTCCATGTTCTCTCCAAATATGACAGGTGTAACCTTTCGAAGTTGACGCTTTAGGTTTTCATGCACGATCTTTCACTCTCATAACTGTATAATATATATATGCACATACATACATACATAATTTACATAATGCATATATAATATATATTATAATATATATATATATAATATATACTATATTATATGTATGTATGTATGTAATGTATATTGGTTTTAAAGCTTCCTGAATAGCCATTAAGCTGATGATAAGGAGAACCCTTTTTTTTTAATATTACAATGGAAAATGTAACAGCTTTTAATTGTTAGTTGGATTTTACGGCATTTTCTATTCAAGCTTAATGGTTATTCAATTATCTAAAATTCAATCTTAACGCAATTTTAAAACCCATTCCTACCTACCACTCCGTATAGTGGACCGGGGAGAAATGGTGATGAATGGGTAGTCCACACTCCCCAACGCTCCAAAATCGGAACTTCACCATTAGATTCTCTTCATTTATATTACTTGTGTTCACCGTTTCTATATATTTATTTACCAACCCCTCCACACGTGCAGGATGTGACACAAACTCAATTTATTAAGCGGAGTTCAACAAGTTTGAATTCAGAGTTTTACTTCTCCTAGACCGATTGCCTAACCAAGGTTAAAGAGCCCAGTCTGCCCTACTATTTATCCATAGCTGGGGGAAGAGCAGGATTCATATCTTTCCCAAGGATATTAGCGCTAAGTGAAATGCAATTACCACGCCCAGGATTTGAACTCGGGGCGACGAATCCATTTCCCATGACTTTAACCATTACAGCACGCGCTTCCATGTAAACACCGATTCACTGACGCATATGAATAAACGTATAGATATATTTTTGGAATAATATGTGCTTAATTGAAGTCGTACCTGATTTTTGAAAGTTAATTAATTAATAATTAATGAATTAATTAGGCGGGCATACCTATTCAAATGTAAGGCTAAACAAATCGAGAAAAATCAATCTCTGTATGTACATTTCGGCCTATAGATATATGTATGAAAAGTATATAACATGGAATAAATCCGACAGTATAAGGTATAGAAACAGAAAAAAAGCAATCTCAAATATTATGCGAACAGATACTCATCTGAATCTGTTGGGCGTATAAACTGTTATTCAACTGAAATCACTGTAAAACAAAAAAAGTATACAACTGCAAAAAACACCTTACAAACATTGCTCCTCAGTTATCTTCATTATGCTTCTAGAGATTTCAGTTATTTATGGGCCCGACAGGTTGAGACGGATATTTGTTGTTACAATATTCTTAATTGGTATTTAACAGGTTTGAATTCAATGTTTTCCTTCTTCCAGACTAATTGCCTGACCAATATTAAACAGCCGATTGTGCCCTACTATTTTACTCATAGCTAAAGGAAGAATAGCCGGATGCATCCATTTTCCTTATTATATTAGCTTTAGGGGAAATGCAAAACAGCCGTGTCCAGGATTTGAACTCGTCTCGACTTGACTAGATCGTACTATGTTAACTATAAATATATATATTATATATATATATATATTATATATATATATATTGTCATCCACAGACATCGTGTTTCGACGTTTCCCGTCTCATGAGTGTGGCTAGACCCAGCTACTTCTAGCCAGGGGCAAAACCCGACTGAGTTTTCATCAGTCCGACTGCTTCCCCTTGGCTTTCATATTATATATATTATATATATATATATATATATATTATATATTATATATTATACTGCACGTAAAGTGAAAGAAAGTTTATTGTGGTATTATTTCTTTATATGATTTTCTTTAAATTCATGTGTATTAATAAATTTGTAGAAATATTTTCATTAACTTCGTGTGTATTAATAAGCCACTATAAAAACGATTATGAATTTAAGGAGTTTTTTTTATAAAAGCAATTTGGAGAATACATAACTTTTCCTTGGGTATTAGTCCGAAAAATGACGTAATAGCAGGATGAGAGTTCGAACTCATTAACTATTATGTTGTAGTTCAATTTGTTAATCACTACACCATCGGGATTCCCCCAAACATTGCTAATGTGATTGATTAGAAATAGTAGATAAAGGAAGGTAAATTTTGTTCTTGTCAGATAATTTAATAAGCTTAGCGTTATCTGACAAACAGGCCTCACGCTATTCATGGTAGATGTTGAATATGTGTGGGCAACGACCTAATTAGTAAGCAGGGAACATTACTGTTAAACTTCAGTTATCTGTCGAAAAATTGTATTTCAAAGTAACTTTAATTTTATTTGGCACAAGGCCGACTTTGTGCAGAACCCAGTGTAAATCGAACTCAGAAAACGGTGTGCAATACATCACCTCAATGGTTTCATTGTTAAATGGCATATGAATATTGTAGTTTATTCCAGGCCAAACTCATCCTGTTCTGTCTGATAAGGTTTTAGAATAAACGAAATTAACCATTTTTGCCCACTCTCAGGGGAATTATCAGGCCTCAAAAGTCACCTAAAACACCGAATTGAGCACTTTTTCCACCATCAGTAAATTCAAGGCATTAGAATCCATGAGAAAAAAACAATAAAATCGATAACGTACATTTTCATCAAAATTATAAAGGCTGAAAAATTGCATTTTGGGGGCACCGTTGAAGCCCCATATCTCCCCCAATTCTCAAGCGAACTCAGCCATCTTTTTTACTATGAGGCTTTAGAATACAACGACTGCACTTCTGCAGAGGGGTAACACTCCCCAAATGGGGCCAGCTGTTGGCCTTGGGTGGCGACCCGTGATATTTAAGGACGGAATCCTGGTGGCTGAGCAGTCCCATGATATGCAAAACTCTACTTTGGCTCTTACTTAGGCTTGACGGGCGGTTGGAGAGGCCCTCTCCGATCAATCAGCTAGTCACATCAAACCCTAGCACATACATGACTGTCCAACCGATTGCCCTTTCTAACACTTTTATCATATATGTGGTAGAAGGTGATGACTGAATGTCTTAATTTCCTGGGTATGCTGTTAAACTACCTGATGGTGAGATTCCAGTTCTGTAGGTCTGGGTATATGGATCACCCACCATTGTTCTGACTCGGAGTGGTGTACATGTTAAGGTTTCATCTAAGGGATAAATAGGAAAATGAATTGGAGAAAATGGCTTAAAATGAGTTTAAATTTAGTATCACGAAGAATGAATAAACGTTTTCGGCATAAGATAACCAATGGGTTGACATGCCGTAAAACCCCAAAAACAAACAAAGCCATCCTGCAAGAGCAAGGGTATACTTTTAACCTAGAGGCTGCTGGGGGGATAAGGAAGTTCATACATTTCGATAGGGTATTTGTTCGAAAGTTAACGCAGTAGGGCGACTAAAATAAAATACACTGACGACGATGTCGCAGTCTGATAGGTTAGCTACAACGCCACGAGAACTTCGGCGATATCATGATGGGATGCCCTGCATTTTCATATCAGAACTCTATTTAAATATTCCTTTTATTTTACTTCTGTAGGTAGATATGCATTTGTACGCACACACCCATACACATACACAGACACACACACACACACAGACACACACACACACACACACATATTCAATTTTAGAAATCTTCTGTCGAAGAGATTTTATCTCGAAATATTAAGAATAAATTAGAGGTTAACAAGCAACCCCATAGTTACCTTATTTTTCTTTACACTTGCATTGTGATAGCCTTCAAAACGCAACAAACAATATATATATATATATATAATATACATATGTATATATATATCGTATAGATATCGTATATATTATCATTTATTAGCTTATTTTATTTCTGTATTTCTGTATATATATATATATATATATATATATATATATATATAAATATATATATATACTAGCAAATATATGCACCCTATGGGTGCACGTATTTTAAGTTTTAATGTAATAAAATATTGTATTAAATTAGAAAGGCTAAAGAAACTAAATAAGAATGCAGATAAAAAGATTTGAAACAGAGGGATGGGTATAATCGAAAAATACAACAATTGAAACTTACTCTTCTATCACTCTCGTCTTTCATTTTTATTTTTTCTAATTTAAGTATTTAGTTAAAAGAGGAAGTAAAGAATAAAATGACAGTTATTTTTTTCTTGTTAATGGATTTCATTTAAGATTCATAGAAGAGATTTTGCTTATATTCATTAAAATAAAACCAAACAGATAGAAATCAATAATACTAAGCACATATTTTATTAAATTCGATGTTTTAATATTAATATGCAAATTAGCCTTCCCGTTCACACTGTAAACCGCTATTTTGTTTTATATATAAATATAATTGCATGTAATAGTATGCAGACATGTTAACATTTATTAATAAGTTAATTTTATTAATAATTGAGGTTAGATAAAATAAAATCATGGAGAATGTGATGTCAATAATTAAAGAATTGTGACATGAGCAGGAATATAGTTTCGTTACAGACAGAAAAAACACACAATCTCCATTATAATAATATATTATATAAATATATATATATATATAATATATTATATATATATATATATATATATATATATTATCGTATACCGTGAGCAGAAACCTGCCTTGCCAGCAACACCAACTCAACGCGCTTCCAGTATTTCGTAATTGATTTCCAACAGAAACGTTAATGAAATACGGTCTTATTTTAAACTAGTGATGATGTGTTTGAATATTCATAGTTTTCCTTTAATTCATTCGAAACGTCACAATTCATTTGCGTCACACACTGCAAAGGCAAATGTAGGGAGAGGCTTTAAACACTGTATTAAAACAATTTATTACACAAAGATAGCTCACACATTTATTGTTCGAATTTACCATGATGGAATAGCAGATGACCACACACCATATACACCAACACACACACACACACACACACACACACACACATTATATAATATATATATATATATATATATATATATTATATATATATATATTATATATATATATATATATTTTGTGTGTATTTTTGCAGCAAATTATTCTTAAGACGTGTGTTATTGAACAACACGGTATTCTTTTTGCATTTTTTATGGATATTTTTTCCAAATAACACAAACTCTCCTAAAAATCCCCTAAGCCAAACGAACGTAGTATAAAGATTCATTTGCCCATTCCGAGAGTGCCTCTCAGAAATAAACCTATACACTAATAGCTACATTGGCCATACAACAATAACACTATCCCGCCGTCTCACATACCATCTCTCCGACACAAGCTCCATAAAACAACACTTAATTAAAAAACACCCAGAAAAATCCACCTCCCCCGAAATTAGAAAAATCTTAAACGAAAATACTAAAATAATCTACAAAAATAATAAGAAGAAACGCCTACAGATCCTAGAAGCCATATGCATTAAAAATTTAAAAAACCTAACATTAATAAAATAGCCTTTAAAGTCGGAGACAATGTATTAAATATCTTCAATAACTAACACTTACCTAACCCCCCTCTTAAAAATAATAGACTCTCTGAATTTGATAAAAGCATAGATAACAAAACTAAAAATTAACTAAAAACCAAATTACATAACCCCATGAATACGACTGGAGCAACAGTCGAAAGCGCTCGGGAAATTAGTATGAAAAATATGATGAATCAACTCGATCCAGATTCAAAAAGGAGAGCTAGAAGACTGGAAAAAATATCCATAAAAAAATGAAAAAAGAATACTCCGTGTTGTTCAATAACACATGTCTTAAGAATATATATATATATATATATATATATATATATATATATATATATATATATATATATGGTTCTCGAATAATTCCATCACTGTAAATTCGAACTTGCTACATTCCCCTACGGTACATTCTACCAGATAAATGAATACGAACTCAATCCACAAGTATTTTGAAGTATGATTTATTTTGGATAAAACAAGAACGAATAAGATTTAGCATCTTCCGGATGTGATAAATGTGCCAACCATGGTCGAGAGATTCAGTTTAAAAAATATTCCGCTGAAGCAATTGGCGAACTGTCCTTTTGTAGCATTAGCAAATATAGTAGTATAATTCACGGAGTACTTCTTATAATAAAATGTTTGTTGTGCTGCTTTAGTAAGAGGTCTACGCAGCTATACTTGATCTACAATACACTATGAGAGGCATATCAGCTTCTTTACCTGGTATGGATTGTTTGCATTCAAAATTAATGCTTCCTTATTAAAGATTGTATCGTTGTGTTGTGCGGGAGGATATTTCCCGTACAAAAAGTGGTACTCATCCAATGAAAGACAAAACAGTGTACCGTGGGGCAAATTTTTTGTAGGCAAGCTTAAAGTAAATTTAATGGTGACATTCTATTTGTCGATTGTCTGAGAAAAGAATAGACTAGTAATATGAAACCTACAATCTAATCTACATATCCATCACATAGTTCAACCAATTTGACACATCGCTTCTTATGTTTCTTCAATGGTTTTAAAGAAATCAATGAAATTATAACTTCTCATTCTCCATTTAGTTGGGCCGTAAATGTTCAATTATTGGTTGATTGATTGATTTTAACACCATATCACCCGGTTGCCTTACAAAATCTCAAATTTCTGGGGAAAAAGTTTGCCTGACCAGAACTAAAAAAGATCACTTTGCCTTACTATTTAGTCGGGCGGAGTAGAGTTTTGCCCTTCTATTTTTCTGGGGAAAAATGTTAAGTTGGTGTATTTTTTTAATGGTTTATCATGCCTTGTGAGTTATTTTATACCACCAAAAATCAGTTTGTCCAATTATTTAGACGAGATGTCAGCCATATTATTTTACTGGGGGAAAAAGGTTAAGTTGGTATATTTGTTTAATGGTATATCAGGCTTCGTGAGTTATTTTATTCCCAAAGAATCATTACAGAAGATCAGAAGTGGTACTATTTACCCCATAGTTTGGGAAATAAGAGAGCTTTATACATTTCTCAATGGTATTAGTCTGCAAGGGAACGTAATAGCGTGACAAGAGTTCGAATTCGCTTATTATGATATCGCACTTTATCACCATACCATGGGGACTTCCCCTGGGGAGAGGAAATGCATTAAATCATTTCTCAAGACCATTTACGCGGAGTGAAATGCAAAAAGCCTTGTCCAGTATTTGAACTCGGGTCTCCGATCTAATTTCAACAATTATGCTAAGAACGCGCAAAAAAATGTGTTAGTACGATGTAAATACGTAAATGATTCGTTTGCAGTGATTTAACTCTTTGCCAACCAAATTTCGCCCACTGCTCTAGCAAATTGTCTTGAGGTTTATTATCTGTACTAGCAAATATATGCACCCTCCGGGTGCAAGTATTTAAGTTTTAATGTAATAAATTAGAAATTGTATTAAATTAGAAAGGCTAATGAAACTAAATGGGAAATGCAGATTAAAAAAAAAAGATTTCAAACAGAGGAAGTATAATCGAAAGATAGAACAACTGAAACTTACTCTTCCATCGCTCTCGTCTTTCATTGTTATTTTTTTCTAATTTAAGTATTTAGTTATAAGAGGAAGTAAAGAATAAAATGACAGTTATTTTATCTTGTTAATGGGTTTCATTTAAGATTTATTGAAGAGACTTTTTCTTATATTCATTAAAATAAAACCAAACAGTTAGATATCAATAATACTAAGCACATATTTATTAAATTCGATTTTTTAATATTAATATGCAAATTAGCCTTCCCGTTCACACTGTAAACCGCTATTTTGTTGTATATATAAATATAATTGCATGTTGTCAGTATGTAAACGTAGTTAACAGTATTAATAATGTAAGACAATTTTATTAATAATTGAGGTTTAGATAAAATAAAATCATGGAGAATGTGATGTCAATAACTAAGAGAATTGTGACTTGAGTAGGAATTAGTTTCGGTTACAGACAGAAAAACACACAATCTCCATTATGATAAGAGATGATGAGATATTTTCAAGTCCACTATCTATTCACCTCAGAACTCAATCTTTTCAAATGTGTGTTTTTCGGTGTAAACAAGTGACATGGGCGAGTTTCGCGGCTAGCGGATTACGTAGGATCGCAGGGGTGGATAGACCCTATTAGCGGCTTACAATAGGCAAAGAGTTTACAATCAAAATATAACATTGATAGGCAAATAACTCAATACAAAGAAAATGCATCGTGAAGAATATATATATATATATATATATATATATATATTATATATATTTCAATGGAAACAAAGTAAAATGTACTAGATTTGTACTTTTCTGTCAGGTAGACTTTTTTTTGTTTTTATCTATTTAAAAAAAAATATTTTTCTGTACTCAAATGTGATTCTCTCCTCACTAGTCCAAGAGCGAAATCCGAAACACCAGTACCCAAGAAACAAATTCTCGCCCAACACCGTAGTTTACTTTTAAACACAACGTTTCTCATATTTGTCCACACTTGCCCAACTGACTAAGTGAAATGTTAAAAAAGACCATCCGCCCTCAAAAGATTTCCCCCATTCTTTTATTATCGCAAGGCACGACCGAATGTCCCATCAATGTACCCGCCCACCCTTTCAACATGAAAGCCGAACTATTTTAAGTTCCTTTGACAAAAAAATCCTCCGGGTGTATGCCGTGGATTTTGAGGTAAGAAGGTTGTTATTTTCCTTTACGTTTCACACCTGACACAAGCAACTCTAATTCGTTTAAACCCTTTATGTAATACTTACCTACATTTCCATTTTTTAATTTGTATTTCACATATGTGCTAATGCCCTTAGGAATGGTATTAATCCAATTATTTCCCCTCCAGGTATGGGTAAATAGTAGGGCAGACGGACCTCTTTAGTCTTGGTATGGCAACCGGTATAACTGAAGCAAACACTTGAAATCAAAGCTGTTAAACTTAACTTCAACTATGTATGAATAGTAGGACTGACTGGGCTCTCTAAACTTGCTATAACATCTTGGAAAATGAATACTCTGAATTCAGACCTCTTAAGCTCTGCTTTAAATAAAACTGACCTTGTACCGCACCCTGCTCTAGCAGTTGGTAAATTTTGTAAGCGAATTCCATGGCTGCCAAGTTGTAAAGATGCGTGTCGCTTTTTAAAAATTTTAAACAGCCGGTCATAAACGTTATTTAAAAATTAATCACAAATTTCATGCTGTATTTCGTGAATTTGTATGTAAGAATGCTGTTATCTGCCTTTACAGTTTATACCAGACACCAGCCATTATAATTCGTTTAAACCAATGTGTGTGGCCATCCTTTGGCTTCAAACAAGATCACCCCCTAGCAGAGATTCCTTGTGTTAAGCATGATCCTTAGTGAAAAACCCTTTGGTTGCTCCTTGGTGTCCCTTAATGTTGGGCATGATCCTGTGGTTGTTCCTTGGTGTTCCTTAATGTTGGGTATGAGCCTTCGGTTGTAGGTCCGTTCGTCAATGTCGAATAATTTGCAAATGAACGGCTGTTAATACCAGTGATTAAATAGTTTACTAACCACGTATTCGGACTGTTGACGTGCTGGGATTTAAACCACGTGAACTCGTTGTGTTTTAGTGGCGATTACAATACGCCTTATATACAAAAAACTGAAATACTAGGACATACTTTACTACTTTTTCTTTTTCAGTTTAAGGCCATTTCGAAATCCTGAGGATGCCATGCTGTCAGCATGGATTCCCATGACTTTCTCGCCAACCGCCCCTATCGGTCCCCCGTCGTGCTAGTCCGCGCGGCATGTAAAATCCGCACAAAACTGATTAATGTAGATTTTTGCTGGTCGACCCTCTCTTGTGTGTCTATGGGAATGTTTCCATAAAAGAATATCACTTATGAGTCTGTCCTTACCTCTCCATGTATTATACGTCTCACATGGATGTTTGTGTAATAGGAGACAGATGACCGTACACCTGTTTTTCTTGTGGCATGCTACTTTCAAGATGTGTTCAAGACAGCGCACAACATCCTTTATTAGCCCTCATCTATCTCTTTCTGAAAGTGTTTCGTTAAGATTCAGGTGGTGCAGCTGTACATTATCACTGATACAGCTGATTATTAGAAATCTCGCTTTATCCAATCAGCGAGACCAGATTTCCTTATGATGGATGCTCTTTCTATAGCAGTCTATGCCTTTCTCATGCGTCAATTGGCATCGCTTTCTGTAGTTCACATGCCTAGGTAGTAATATTTCATGTACATTCCGAAATAATAGCCCCCTATTATTTACATAGTGAAAACCTGTTAAACTCACACTATGTATAATAGCACCAGATAGAATTAAGAAAACTAGCAAGAATATGCGCCCTCCGGCTGCAAGAATCTAAATTTTAATGTATGAAATATATTAGATTAGAAAGGCTAATAAATAAGAATGCAGATGAAATGATTTAAAATGGGGGGTATAATCGAAAAATAGAACAGCTTTGAAACTAACTCTTCCTCCATTTTTCATCACTCCCGCCTTTCATTACTAATTTTTCCTAATTTACCTATTCAGTTAAATTAGGAAGTAAAGAATACAATTACAGTGATTTCTTTTAAGATGTATACCTGAAACTAACTCTTCCTCCATTTTTCATCAGTCCCGTTTGTAATTACTAAGAGTTTCCTAATTTAACTATCTAGTTAAATTAGGAAGTAAAGAATACAATTAGTTATTTCGCCTTACTAATAGATTTCTTTTAAGATGTATACCTGAAATATTTGCTCATACTCATTTAAACCAAACAATTAGAAATCAATAATACAAAGCACATATATATTAAAATCACTTTTTTAAGAACAATATGCAAATTAGCCTACCCACTAACACTGTAAACCACTAGTTTTTTTTTTGTATATATAAAGGGAATTGGGTGTTATTAGTATGTAGATAAGGCTAACAGTATTAATAATGTAAAACTTTATTGATAATTGAGGTTTGAATAAAAAATAAAATCATAGAGAATATGATGTATATGATTAAGGGAATTCTAACTTGAATAGTGGTATAGCTTCGGTTACAGATATACAAACATACAATCTCCATTATAATAAGATGTCTTATTTTTCAGTTTAAGATCATTTCAGAATAATAGCCCTCAATTATTTCTGTCGCAAAAAAAAAAATTAAAAAAAATTAAAAAAAATTAAAAAAAAACACACACAGAATTCGAACCTGTTAAAATCACACTCTGTGTAATTGCGCCAGTTTGAAAAAACGCAGATGGAATTAAGAAAATGTCTTCTTCTTGAAAATATATAAACCAGTCTGAGTTAATTGAATTTTAGAGATTTTACCTTCCATAGGTCACTGAGAATAAAAAAAAAAACACAATACACGCCTTACGTTAATGCAAGTGAAAATTGTATTTGAAAAAGATAATTTCGATGGCTGTAAATGTTTGGTTCTCGTTTCTATTAGATTTATGACAGAAATTGTAGCCAGGAAGAGCAGACATTTTATTGGTCATAATCTAATTGAGTTAAATAAAGTAAGAATCATGGAGACAAAATACATTGATTGTTTCATTACTAAATCCCACCAGAAAGGAATAAAATGAATGTCTGTTCTTTGGTAACCTAACAAAGTTTCATTACTCAAATCGTTATGCAGACTACTATATTTAGTTGGCACAAAGACACAATCCATACAGACACCCATATATATGTGAGTGTTTTTTTTTCTTTTTATCACAGAATAACGAGAAAAGTGAGTAATAGTCCTTGTTTATCAGTCTGTTTAAAATTTGAAGTCTGAAAAAAGAACGTTGAAAAAATGGACGGTTTGAAATATGACGTCAAATATTCTTTTTTGCGGTGTAAGTATTAGAGTGTGTAAGTGTGTGTATCGAAAAAGCATTGTGCATTTTTTATGTGTTTATGAATGTGTGGTTGCGCGTGTGTGTATTAATCTTTTGCAATAAACGGAATCGAAACAAACCTCAAAGTTGTGTGTGTGTGTGTGTGTGTGTGTGTGTGTGTGTGTGTGTGTGTGTGTGTGTGTGGTGTGTGTGTATATGTACGCGTGTGTATGTCTATCAATCTCTCCATTTTCATATATAAGTCGGTTCATATCCATCTATACCAGTCTATTCGTATCTATCTTACTGTGTCCGTATCAAACGATTTCTGTCGATTTGTATCGTCTCGGTCTGTTCGTGTCTACAATATCATTCTGGTCTTAACTATCTATCCCAGTATATATATATATATATATATATATATATATATATATATATATATATATATATATATATATATATATATATATAACCCCATATGCGTATATATACACCACACCTATACGCATACATATCCGTATAGAATGGCGTTCCATCGTTCTGTAATGGTTAGCACGCTCGTGTCACAGAATCATTACTACTGAACAGCAACGGGTTGAGTAAATACCTACATATCCGTATAGACACGTTCGCACCACATGCATATGGATTATTTAATCCGTGTTCCACAGGAAAGAACAGCTTTTAGTGTCATACAACCGTTATCCCACAAAAAAAAAAATGGGACTTTATAGATGTGTTTATTTTAATACGTTTAAAATTCTCATAATTTGAGAATGACGTAATTACCGTTCAACCTAACAACTAAATGGTTTTGGGGAGTCTGAAATATTAACATTCCCAACACACAAACTCACACACACACACATATATATATATATATGTGTGTGTGTGTGTGTGTGTGTGTGTGTGTGTGTATATGCAGACTACTATATTTAGTTGGCGCTTCTTTTTTAATGATGAATTTTTGTTGCGTATAAGTTATTTTCTTCTCCAATTCTCGTCTGATGTTTTAAGATAAAGTTTTTTTTTATTGGGCATAGCAAAGAAGGCGCTATCAATACCTTCGGTGTATTTTAACCGATTTCGAACCAAAAGGAGAAGGCTTTTATTTTGTTTTAAGTTGGAGTCAACGAAATATGATTGTTTACAAAGTTTTATAAAGATATCAACTGATTGCAAACACATACACATACACACACACGCACACGCACAAAGACACAATACATACAGACACGCATATATATGTGAGTGTTTTTGAATACCCATATATATGTGTGTTTGTGAATACATTAAAAAATATAAATATAGGCAGTATTTATCTAATTATGAATGAAGATATCATATAGGAATACTTGTTAATGTTCAACACACACACACACACACACACACACACACACACACATATATATATATATATATATATATATATATATATACAGGTTATTCGGGATACATTTAACAGTTTTATTAGGAAAAAGGAAAAATGCTTGGAAATTACAAAATTTAATGGATTGTAAAGAAATTCAACGAGCACGGAAATTACACTACTGTCAACAGGTTTCACTCAAAATAACCGCTATTAGCGTCGATCATAGCCTCACTCCTGTTCCGGAATCTGGAGTAAGCTGATGTTACAGTTTCCCAGAGAAGGATCTGAAAAACTACCTTAATTATGTCGATTATCTAAGCTTGTATA
>CM042146.1:3968944-4018944 GCA_023376005.1 Doryteuthis pealeii | reverse complement strand
TATAATCACACACGCACACACACAATCGCGTGCACATACACACCCACACACACACACACACAACACACACATATATATATATGATATATTGTAATTGGTAATTTGCTTGAAGCATTGTTAAGTATGTTATAATATATTAATGCCTTCAAGGCAATTACAATGCGTATAAAAAATAATGTTATTTTTGTCTTATCGATTTCAAAGTAGAAACTTCATCTTCAGAGGTGAATATCAGAAATGTACGTGCTTAAACATTCGTTCTCAACTGATATTAAAAAAAAAGAAATTACAGTTATCCGCCAATTTCATTCATAACACAAAGAAAAAAGAAAGGTGGAGAAAGAAAAAAAAAGAGGAGGAAAAAAAAAGAAGAAAAAAATATAACCACACAAAAAAAAAACTTAATCACGTACATTTCTGATATTCATCTCTAAAGATGAAGTTTCTACTTTGAAATCGATAAGACAAAAATAACATATTTTTGTTTTTATTTTTATACGCATTGTAATTGCCTTCAAATCATTAATATATATATATATATATATATATATATATATTATTGAGAGATTGAGGGGAGAGGTAGAGATAGAAAGCTTATGTCTTATATGAATTTAGTAGATAGTTTTATATCGATCTGTTAGGGATTCGTTTTTAGTGTCTTTTATATCTATATTCAGCTGAAAGTCAACTACTTAATCGGTAACTAGTTTCTTTGATATGGATCTGTTTATAGAAAGGCCTCACTCGATTCAACAAAAGGTAAAAATGCAAATCCTATTAGTTGGAGATCTTTTGGTACTTTGATGTTTTTATTCCTAATCGCTCCCCCTGCGTGTCAAAGTTTAAGACACAACATAGACGGAGGATTTGATTTGAAATGCTAAACGCAGGTAAACACCACCAAGTGTTTGTACGACTTAGACAATTTATTCAAACGTTTGTATTTATAACTGATGCCGGCTTGTTTTTCTTGAGCAATCAATCGAGAACTAAGCATCTGGTAGATGCAAATCACATTCTACTTTTAAATCGGTGGTAAGGCTGCAGTTCTGGAGCTCCGTGTACTGTAAGTAACCCATTTGGAAGCCATTACTTCCAGGCCCACTCCAGATTCGGAGTGTTAGTAATTGTTCGGATCTGATAAACATGTGACGGAGGAGAATGATTTGGTATTAACTAAAAAACAGCCCACAAGGACTCAAACGCGCGTTGGCGAAACGACTCTCAGAACGAGCGCACATATCCATCCGCTCACTTTGAATTTCTCGTCGCAACTAATCTAAAACTTCTCACCCGTCTAATCGTGCGCTACCAGAGGGTAAAGTCGGGGTCAATCCTAACCCTAATATGCAAATAGATGCAAATCACATTTTACTTTTAATCGACTTTGTTATAAATTATTATAATTATAAATTATGGACCATTTCCACTCGTGGGTATCTGAGGCCCATCGAGCTTCGTCAGACCATGTTTTTATTTTATTCCGACTGGCAAATGTTCAAATTCAGCTTACATTTGGCTATTTGCTCGTCTGAATAAAGAAGTGATCTGACGAAACTCGGTGGGCCTCAGATACCCACGAGTGGAAATGGTCTATAATCATGATACCCCTGGTATTTAAGGCCTTTTTATTCACAAATAATAAGAATTAAGCATTGAGCTCTCACACCGAACCTGAACTACTAGTAGAGAATAGGACCAGTCTAGAATGACCTAGTATCAAGAAACTTGGTACCACAACAAAGAATATATATATAATGAGAGAGAAGAGAGAGAAAGAGAGAGAGAGAGAGAGAAAGAGAGAGAAGAGAGAGAGAAAGAAAGAGAGAGAAAGAAAGAGAGAAAGAAAAGAGAAGAAAGAGAAGAAAAGAGAGAAAGAAAAAAAGAGAGAGAGAGAGAAAGAAAGAAAGACAAAGAGAGAAAGAAAAATAAATTTATAAATTATTTTGTTATAAATTCATTCTTAATGGATACACAATTCTCTTTGTGAACAGATGTTTCTATTTAACCCATAGATGGGACCCTATCAGGTACTACCACTCTGGGTCAGAGTGGACCAGGGAGCAATGGATGAAGGAATGCTCCACATTCCCCAAACCTCCAGAACTGGAACCTCACCATCAGATAGAGTAACATCCCTCTCAGGACATGAAGACCCTCAGCCATTGCCTTCTAGCACCCATATGATAAAAAGCATTGATGTGACCAGCTGATTGATTGGAGGGGGCCTCTCCGACCGTTTAGCCTACATAAGGTCCAAAGTGGAGTGTTGCATGTCATGGACTGGTCATCGACCAGGTTTCCATCCTTAAGCATCACAAATTGCCACCCATGTCCAACAGGTGGCCTCATTGGGGAAGGCGGGTCTTACCCCTCTGCAGAGATGCAGTCGGTGTAATTATTATATATAATATTAACAATAATATACTTTTGTGTTACAATTTATGAGCAGTCATAAATTGTGAACGTATCTGTAGCTAGAAATTTGAATTAGGGTCTGTTAGATTAAAAAAAACGGAGCCCCATGGAAAATCCCCCGGTGGGCGGTTAATGATCTTTGACCCTTTAGAAGGCGCGCGATTGGGCGCCATGAATAAGTTTATTTTAGTAGTTTTTACCCAGCTTGCAAGGAGTGCAGACGTATTTTCGATTCTGACGGGTCGGTCTCCCGCGGTGAAAATATGGGCTATGAAAATAAAACTTGATCAAGTATAACCATGTCTTGTTATTGTATTGATTAAACACTAAAGACAATGTTAAGTTGTATTAATTAAACACTAAAGATAATGCACAGCCCTGTAAGAAGAATTAATACAGAGGAAGACCGGCCCTTAAATAGAAGTCAGCCCAATCAGTGAAAATGGCGTCCGACTAGATAGAACCAGCAGTAGCAGTTAGGAGTAAGCAGTAACCAGAAGTGTAATAAAGTAATAATCATCATCGCCTATCACTAACATACCCCCCTCTCTCTCTCCCTCTCTCTCTCTCTCTCTCTCTCTCTCTCTCTCTCTCTCTCTCTCGATTTGGTTTATTTATGCGATGGGATATCAACTGTTTATGGGTTATTTTATGCCGAAATAAGATTAATCCATAAATGTTTGATCATAGCCACAACTAAATTTGCACACTTTAGGTGTCCCATTTCATTTATCTACAAGGTGTGTCAAAAAAGAATCGAATTTTTATAATTCTTTTTGACACACCTTGTATTCTAAAAAAATAACGTTCCATTCATTCTTAATTTCTATCTTGGTAAATACAGCTTTAACCATGGTACTGTTTTGACACAACTTGCATTCTGAAAAAATAATGAATGGAATGTTTTTTTGTTTTTTTTTCAGAATACAAAGGTGTGTCAAAAAGTAAAGAAATAAAAAAAAATCTCGATACTTTTTTGTCACACCTTGTATATACATTTATGTACACACAGATAAAAGATTACGAATATTTCTATCTAATACAAATAACATTCAAATTTGTGCTGTTCCAAGTATTATTAAAAAGTTGATAAATTATACACAATTATTTTGTTTCAAGTAACTATTTCTATCAAATAAAGATCATACATTTACACACAGCTACTATGGACTCTCTCGTCGATTTTCGACGCATGAGGGTTCACACACACGATGAACACCCACACAGTGATTTGTTTATAATGGCGAAGCCTGTGTTGGACCATCCATACTTTTTGGCACAGTCGATAGAAAAGAATTGGTGCACCAAGGGTTGCCACAAACCCAATCAACGACCGACCTCAGGAATTTGCAATTCAGAGTTATCCCTCTCCTAGACTGGTTACCCACCCAAGGCTGAAGGGCCCAGTATGCCCTACTATTTAACCCATAGCTGGAGGGAATTTTGAATTCAGAGTTATCCCTCTCCTAGACTGGTTACCTACCCAAGGCTGAAGGGCCCAGTCTGCCCTACTATTTAACCGATAGCTGGAGGGAATTTTGAATTCAGAGTTATCCCTCTCCTAGACTGGTTACCTACCCAAGGCTGAAGGGCCCAGTCTGCCCTACTATTTAACCGATAGCTGGAGGGAATTTTGAATTCAGAGTTATCCCTCTCCTAGACTGGTTACCTACCCAAGGCTGAAGGCCCAGTCTGCCCTACTATTTAACCGATAGCTGGAGGGAATTTTGAATTCAGAGTTATCCCTCTCCTAGACTGGTTACCTACCCAAGGCTGAAGGGCCCAGTCCGCCCTACTATTTAACCGATAGCTGGAGGGAGCTATATGGTATGAAGTAACTATTGAACCTTTGTAAACAATCATAGTAATAAATAAGTATTATCAATACAAATACAATGTTTTCAAATCATTTTAAAATTAAGACTTATATTCAATAATAAGAATGTGCTTTCTTAGAGTTACTAGCAAATATATGCGCCCTCCGGGTGCAAGTATTTAAATTTTAATGTAATGAAATATGTTAAATTTGAAATACTTTTGAGACTAAATAAAAATCCAAATAAAATGATTTGAAACAGAGGGGGTATAATCGAAGAATAGAACAACTTTGAAACTAAGTCTTCCATCAATTTCCATCACTCCCTCCTTTTATTGCTGAATTTTCCTAATTTAACTATTTAGTTAAATTAGGAAGTAAAGAATAAAATTACTGTTATTTCTTTATATTAAAGGATTTCTTTTAAGATTTATCCCCGAGTTTTTTGCTCATATTCATTAAGAAAAAAACAAACAATTAGAAATCAATAATACCAAGCGCATAATTAATAAAATTAAACTTTTAATATCAATATGCAAATTAGCTTTCATGTTCACACTGTAACCCGCTATTTTGTTGCATATATAAATATAATTGCATGTTATTAGAATGTAGATAAAGTCAAAAGTATTAATAAGGTATAACTATTTTATCAATAACTGAGGTTTAAATAAAAATAAATTCATAGTGAATGTGACGTCAATAACTAAGGGAATTGTGACTTGAGTAGTGATTTAGTTTCGGCTTCAGACAGACAAACACACAATCTCCATTATAATAAGATATCAATATTCATTTCTATACAATACAACACATTTTCAACGAGATCTATTTGACCAATAGATTGGACGCCTAAACATACTACAACTCTTAGTCAGATTGTAACTGGGATATGATCGACGAAATTTAATTAATGAAAATATGATATATAGATAAATATGATGCATTGTCTCTGTTATAGGTGATAGACTAATGGAATGCGCCGACGGTTACTATAAGTAACAGGGACAATTATGGCTTAGGGGAAGCCAATGCTAGTCAGCTCGTAACTCTATTTGTCGGACGCAATTCCTACTTCTCTTTACTGTAATTGTCTACTCTTTTGTTAATACATTTTCCTACATTTGTTACCCCTCGTTTTGTATTATTTTGACCCCTAAAACCCCACAACAGTCTCATATCTAATTATCTGGGTATAAGATATACAAACAACTACAGATTATATGCATAGACTGTTCCAAGTAGGAGGAGCTGGATTGACCAATAAAACAAATAATTGTGTATTTAGCGTGTTTGTTAAATAGTAATATATATTATGTTAACTAGCAAATATATGCACCCTCTGGGTGCAAGTATTTAAGTTTTAATATAATAAAATATCATGTTAAATTAGAAAGGCTAATGAAACTGAATACGAATTCAGATAAAAATATTTGGAACAGAGGGGGTATAATCGGAAAATAGAACAACTTTGAAACTAACTGTTCCACCATTTTCCCTTACTCCCGTCTTTCAGTGGTAAATTTTCCTAATTTAACTATTTAGTTAAAATAGGAAGAAAAGAATAAAATTACAGTTATTTCTTTATGTTAATATATTTCTGTTAAGATTTATCCCCGAGATTTTTGCTCATATTTATTAAGATAAAACCAAACAATTAGAAATCAATAATACTAAGCATATATTTATTAAAATCAAATTTTTAAAGATCAATATGCAAATTAGCCTTCCCATTCACACTGTAAACCGCTATTTCGTTGAATATATAAATATTATTGCATGTTATTAGTATGTAGATATTGTTAACAGTCTTAATGATGTAAAACAATTTTACTAATAATTGAGGTTTAAATAAAAATAAAATCATGGAGAATGTGATGTAAATAACAAAGGGAATTGTGAATTGTGAATAGTAATATAGTTTCGGTTACAGACATACAAACCCACAATCTCTATTATAATAAGATAGTAATAATACTTGCTTGATAGACTACTTCAAGGAAGGATCTACAGACAAAGATTCAAACTAATACTGCATCTTTCACTTCAAAAACAAATCAACCGACAAGGATTAAATCTGATACATCTTTCTACTGCAAGAAGAACTGCCAACATGGCAACTTAAATCGTAACAGAAGATTTTGAATACAGAAAAAAATCTTATTTGTCGTTAGAGAGAGATTGTCACGTTTTAGGTCATATATTGTGTTTCTGCTGATATCGGCTTTGTACATCGTGCGAGAGAAGAAGAAAAAAGCAAGATTTTTTTTTAACAATCATGCATTTAAATAATAGCTAAAAGTTCCTCTTCTCTAGTATAGATGCCCATAACCGACATTATTTGAAACAGATAACAATTGAAACATAAGATTGAACGATGAATGTAAATTAAAAGAATAAAAAAATCATGCATTCAATGTACAATATTCCGTGTGAATAATAGTCTATAATTGAAATAAAAATTGCAAGCAAACCATTGGCTTTGTTTAAAAAAATTCAATCTCCATTTCTCTTCAACAAAGAATCATAAAATGAGTAAGATATTTGGAAGAATCGGAAACTCTTGCATTTCATACAAGTAAAACCATTTGTAATTTTGATTACTTCGGATTTAAGAAACCAGCTAGATCCATTGAATAGACCGGGCAAATTTGAGGATGCATTTTAGTAGATACGCTTACGCAATATATATATATATATATATATATATATATATATATATATATATATGTGTGTGTGTGTGTGTGTGTGTGTGTGTGTTGTGTCTGTGTGTGTGTGTGTTTCTATCTGGTATGCTATATTCGTCTATAGTGCTGAAAATTAACGAAATATAAAACACACACAAACACACACGTACACACACACATATATATGTGTGTGTGTGTGTGTGTGTGTGTGTGTGTGTTTATACAATTGCTCTATCAAATATATCGTAATATTCAGCACTGATTATATATATATATATATATATATATATATATATATATATATATATATATATAGAGAGAGAGAGAGAGAGAGAGAGAGAGAGAGAGAGACGATTATAATCGAATGGTTTAAAATGTAACTACGTGATTTTCTCGCGCGAATCTTCTCGGTACAGAAGATTCACGCTACTGCGAGAAACTTAAGTATGTACATTTTAAACCATTTGATTATAATCGTCTATTTAACTATTTATATTGAGCACTTTTTAATCGGTTTTAGTGAATAAATCCGTAAGTAAATAAGATCGTGTACTTATTTGCTTAGTGGATTTAAGGTAATTACGATATATATATATATATATATATATATATATATATATATATATATATATGAGAAGTAGATACACAAGCGATGTATGTATGATATGGCATTTTTTTTTTTTTTTTTTTTTAGCCGACAATTTTTGTGGAGAATATGTGCTTGATTGAAGTCGTACCTAATTTTGAAAGTTAATTAATTAATAATTAATTAATTAATTAGGCGGACATACCTATTAAATGTAAGGCTAAACAAATCGAGAAAAATCAATCTCTGTATGTACATTTCGGTCTATTTGGCCTCATCAGCAGAGCTATACATAGAAAGACCGCCCTGTGCGTGATTCGAAACCCGACTGTCAAGCTGATTTACTATAAAATACGTTGCTAATGTTGCATTGCTGACGATTTACTAAAAAAAATGCATTCTAAATTATCTATTATAAAATATATTCTGTAAATCTATACCTATATAAAGGGCAGTTGTGTCTATGTTTATGTCCGGAGGAAACTTTGAAAATAAAACAATTAAAGAGAATATAAATCTATATACATATTAAATATCACAAAGGCTTGTCTTTTTAGCAAAAATAATGTAGATTTTATTTATATTTGAGAAGATAATTAAAAAAAATAATATTTAAATGATAACAGTATATAATTTATTTTGCATTCAATATTGTAAATAATAGACATTAATTTTTGTTTTAGAGTGGCTTGATCAATGCAAAATCCTTTGTTTACGTAGGGATATTAATGGGGCATCCTGCAAGGGTCCAACGCACGATTCCGTTATAAATTATTACTGAATCGTGAGTTGAATACCCGCAAGATGACCCATGGACCTGCGAGACTAACATGAAAAAAAAACCTCTACGCAGGCGATGCCGGGTAGCCGCTTCTAGTAATTTAATATAGCTGATAACCAGCTTTCGTTTAAAGCATATTTGTTTGACACAATGCCTTCATTCTATTCTTCACAAACGATGCTCGATCGAAAATGAACATTGAAGTTCATCACCGCAAGTGGAAACTTTTAAAGGCCGTGACACACAATAGACGTTTCACTGCAGATCGTGAGAACAAGTGAGTCTGTCATTATTAATCTCGGCACCAAACGTATCTATATCAATTAATTCACTCCTTCTGTCGCCATTTATTGAAGGGTTGTGATTAACAAACGGCATTACAATACGACCTCCAATCGCCACACTTACGTTGACACTGGACAGCCATGAAAATCAATGGTAGACAAGATTCGCGAATGTCATTTCTCGGCTAAACCCACGGATGAGACCCGGCTCAGTGAGCCAGATCACTTCATTTCGTGGACGTCAAATAAATTATTAGATAATTCTTCAAATCTTTGCTGACCGTGCTGGCCGGTACTACCTATTGTTGAAAAGCCCACATTTTGCGAACCGAATCCCGGCAACCGTCCAGCCCCACCCCGCCAGGATCGTAGCGTGTGTCCGTACGTTAATGTTTGTTGCTGGAGTATGCAGTAAGGCAGGGATATCTGAGGACAGTTTTGCAGTAAAGAAATGTGGATTTTATTCTACTTTACGATAGCTTTACTGGACTTAGCATTGATAATGTGTGCTTTATTGGAAGGATCGATGTATTTATAAGGCTTAGAGACACTCGATGTACGTTAGAATCGTTGACAACGAACACATCAATGAGTTAGAAAAACACACCAAGAGTAGAAACCGCTAGTAATTACACACACATACACACGCGTGTGCATGTATGCATATACATATATACAAATGCACATACATACATATATATATATATATATATATATATATATATATGTCTGTGTGTGTGTGTGTGTGTGTGTGTGTGTTTGTAAAGATATAGACTTACGATGACCAGTTAATATATCTGTACATATAATATTAATGTATATACATAACTGGTCATCGTATATATATATATATATATATATATATATATATATATATATATATGAGTGTATGTATAAACTTGTTATATATATGCATATATACACACATACACACGCGTGTGCATGTATGTATATACATAAATACATATATATGTGTGTGTGTGTGTGTATTGTAAAGATATAAACTTATGATGACCAGTTAATATATCTGTACATATAACATTAATGTATATGAATAACTGGTCACCGTATATATATATATATATATATATATATATATATATATATATATATATATATATTCAAGAATAAAATTTAATACCGTTTTTTTTTTCTTAACACTTGCATTGTGATAGCCTTCTAGATCAACCCCCTAACCAATATATACACAATGCTTCAAGCAAATTATAAAACTGTCATATGTATATACATACATACATATATATATATATATATATATATATATATATGTGTGTGTGTGTGTGTGTGTGTGTGTGTGTGTTTATATATATTAGGTTACCGTGGACATGAAGTCAACAGATGTTGGTAACTTGACAGTTTCTCGCCTATGCAATTTTCAAACAAAGTGCAAGTAGAAACTGTCAGTTCCCAAGCGCCGTTGGCTCTATGTCCACTCTATCCTGACTTAGATAAACATTGTCTCTCATTGATAGTAACCACTATTCACTTACAACTGTAGCACGTAATATTATCAATATTAACACACACACACCTACCCTCACACACACACGCACACACACACACACACACACACATATATATATATTTCAACGTAGACTGTCCCACAGCTGCAGGCTTAAATACTCCGTCCACCATAGGACAACACCTATTAAGAAATTCTGCTTGTGCTCGTTCCTACCATCCAGCTATGTTTTCAGTCCTTTGTAGTTCCAACAGCGAACTACAACTGCAAATTCTCGAGTCTCTTTTCATTTCTCGCACTCAGCCCTTCCTGTGCGTTCAGAAACAGTCCCAACAACTACTCCTTTTTTTGGCATTTCAAGCCTCACCTTATCAAACGGGGGCACTCGTAATTTCCGAACCCCCCCACGTGAGTTGTAAGTTTCGTAAATTTACGAATTCTCTTACTGAGAAAAAAAAAAGAACAAAACTTTTTTTCCTTGTTCTCACTGCTTTCTGTCTTATCCGTTGTCTTCAACTACACTATTTCACCATCTTTCAATGAAATTTTTCTCTGAGGAGCATTGATCGAAAAGAAGAAATTCATTTCTGATTTTAAATCAAACTAGGGTACCCTTTCCTTTCTTTTTAAGAAAAAAAAAAAACAATTCATTTTACATAATGCATATGCTTTTACGCGTCTTATTAAATGCTGTACTATAAATAAACTTTTCATATATATATATATATATATATTATATATATATAGTTATATCTATAGTGTGGGATTGTCACTGTTTCATCTTTTACTGGAACGGTGTGCCAAACGCAGTATTATTGGTAGAGTACACATCGCATGAAACCAAAATGGTCGTGAATGCTCCTTTGTCACCAAATAAATAGATATGTAAAACCTTTATATATTTATTTTATTATATATATATATATATATATATATATATATATATATATATATATATATATATATATAAAATGTTTTTTGTGATGAAACAAAGAAAATACAGTGCTCAATCACAAATTGTGAGAGCTAATATTTATTTAAATTGTTGAGTTTTATAGATCAATGTTCATTATAAACAGCTACCCAGCTTTACTTAATGTCACATTCTGGACCGTAAATAACATCGGTTACTTCCGCGGACGCTATTGTAGTTCGGATTTATTAAACATTTAAATTTTTTCAAAAGTTGCATTTTTTTGTAACAATGCCAACGACGTTACCTCCCTTTATTCGTTAAAAATAGAAAAGTTTTTCTTTTGAAAATTTTTTTTTATTTTTTATTTTTAAATTAATTCCGTTTGATAGAGGATGTATATGTTTTCAAAAAACATTTTTATATATATGGTAGAGTCTTTTAAATTTTTTCCAACATAATACAAAGGTGGATGGTGTTGTTCCTTTGTCGAAAATCCACATTCGCACACTACCGGGATGACGGAATTTGTATTTCACGGGACTGTTCCGGTAAAACATTAGATAGATTGCGTAAAGATATAACAGCACACCTAGAAAATATGGAACTGAAGATAGGGACGGTTGACGTGGGAATCCGGGCTATCAGAGCGTCATGATGATGATGATGAACTATAAATTAAATAAACTAAATAAACATTTGTTATTCATTATATACTGATGCTCACTTGAAAACATCTCTGAAACAAATAATTTGAGCTCAAATATTTTATTTTTAAAGTAATTGGTAATTTGCTTGAAGTATTGTTAAGTATGTTATAATATATTAATGATTTGAAGGCAATTACAATGCGTATAAATGTTACGTAGTGCCTTTTCTTTTCTTCTCTGTCTAGTCTTCTATCTTCTATCTTCTAATAGTCTGGTATATCTTCTACAGGTCTCATCTAGTCTTCTTGTATGGGGATTCCGTGTCTGGTTCTACTGGGGACCATTTCTCATCAGAAGCCTTGTGTCATTGTTAGCTTTTAGTAATAACAACAAGACTTCGATTTACTTTGGATGTTATTTTATTCCGGAACCCCAGGACCAACCAGACAACTGCGCGCTGAGAGTCACATCTTGCTAGCTTCTAACTCTGCAACTGACTAACTGCAACTAACTACTGCAACTGACTTACTGAGTTGCTTACTCCTTAAACCGGAAGGGGCTTTCTATCACTTCCGATTCTCACGATCATCCCAGAAGCAAGGTGAGAGTGAGGTCAAGCATTGTCACTCACTCTCAAGGCCATCAGCTGTACTGATCGCCATAAGGATTTCTATACTACCTTAAAAAGTAATAGGGATCCAATTAATATGTAACATAAAAAATAAAAACAAACAATAACGATGTTATTTTTGTCTTATCGATTTCAATATTCTATTTTTATTTTTGAAGAACTACACTGAATTCTGAATTTTTTTCCCTTTGATGACAATGTTTATATGTTCTTAATTGCAATATTTATTAATTTCAGAAAGAAGAACTCAAAATAGACATCAAATAAAATATTTAAAACCGACTGATATACATCGTATTTGTCGTGATTCAGGAACATACTCTTCAATTGAGATATTCTCCAAAGGTTCTACACTGATCAATCATCATTTCTTTCATGAATTCCTGTTCTAGAAATTATAGTTTTTGGTTATGTAACGATTGACAGCCCCTGCTGGGATGGAAACTTGATCCAAAGGGGTTACCTTACCGTACAGCGAGTGTTACACCAATAGGTGACACTACTAGCTGAGTATTGAAACAGCAGGCCGAAAATTTCTCGCTCTCTTTTCTCTTGGTCTAACATCCACAAAAGATGGACTAGACGCGTTGTGCTTCTGTCGATTAAGTGGGTTGGCTTTACCCCCCCAACAATCGGTAAGTGACGCTCATATTCTTTATGAACTCTTTCGTTCTTCCAAATAACTTTTGTCCTATCTTTTTGTATTTTTTTTTATTTGTCATTCTCCATGTGCTTAGACTATAAAATCTGTATTTGTTGCTATATGTACCTCTTTGTTCGGATTCATTTATGTATATTTTTACCTCCATTGGAAGGTCACTCTGAACCTGTATTCACACATTCAATCCTTATAGTTGTTTTGTTTTGTTTTGCTGTATATCAACCATTTTCGGGTCATGCCGACTCAAGTCATTTAGATAAAAAAGGACTCAGGTTGCTTACAGTACCTGCTATTGCTTAAGCATTCAACCAATTAAGTATTGAACAGACTCACCTTTGTTTAACCTCGGATATGATGCAAGCAAAAACCTATGTATTAATCGTGACTTGGTTATAATAGAAATGATAGCATTATATTTACGATTTGCTACATGAAACAAAGGAAGATACAATGACATTGTAACATATTAAAGCACTAAGTAAATAGCATCATTATTAACGATGAATAAGATACAAAAAATGATTATTAATTCAGAAGATAAGCATCTGTATAATAAAAGGAAACAAATATATATATAGGATCGAAATATATGAGTTGGGTTTGCGTGGTGTAATGGTTTGAGTCGAAGGAAATGAACTCGGGGATTCGAGTTCAAATCCTGGACGTGGTAATTGCATTTCACTTAGCGCTAATACACTTGGGAAAGGTATGAATTCTACTCTCCCTCCAGCTATGGGTAAATAGTAGGACAGACTGGGCTCTTTAACCGTGGTTAGGCAACCTGTCTAGGAGAAGGAAAACTTGTTAAACTCCGCTTAAGAAATTGACCTTGTGACACATCCTGCTCGTGCGGAGGGGTTGGTAAATATATATACAATTACTCCCTTCACCCGTGGGTAAATAGTAGGGCAGACTGGGCTCTTTAACATTGGTTAAGCAACCAGTCCAGGAGAATAAAAACTCTGAATTCAAACCTGTTAAATCTGCTTGGGGTGGTCACTACTAGAATTAGGCTCAGTCCTAATTAGTGATCTATTTCAATAATAATAATAATAATAAATAATAATAATCGTATGTATGTGTGTTGTCTGTGTGTGTGTTTCATTGTCCATACAAGTATTTGTATTTTCCCAACCCCTCCGCACTTAGTGTATACCACAATGTCATTTTTAAGTTGAGTTTAACGGGTTTGAATTCAAAGTTTCCTACCAAGTTTAAAGAGTCCAGTCCGAGATAATAGTTGTATTCATACTTTTACTAACGGTTTTAGTGCTATGTAAAATGCAACCAGCTTCATCAAGGGGTTGAACTCGTGACACCGTATCTATATCCTCCACAGATAACCATTATACGACCCGTATATAATATAATGTAATATAATGTATGAATGTATATAAATGTAACTGTGCGTCTGTATGGACCCATATATGTATGTATATGTGTGTATATATGCATTTATATATGTGTACACTAATTTCAGGAAGACTTGAAATTGTATTTTTAAGTCGATAAAGTAATTGTTAAATCTTAGCCCTCTCCCTTAATGATAGGAATCAGTTTGGCTAGCTTCGAAAATTACAAGTTATCAAAACTCCCCACCTCCCGTGGATGACCGTTTCTTGCACCCACCATGAGAGTTCCCACTTTTGACCACCTTCCTGTCGGTTAAATAGTTAAGCAATTCTTTCATTAGTGGGGAGATGTGGCTAATACACATCCGAGCGCCATGTTCTTTGATGGTGGGGAAATGGTCACTTCATCACACATAAACATTATATATATGTGCACACACACACACACACACACACATAATATATATATATATATCTTATTATAATGGAGATTGTGTGTTTTTCTGTCTGTAACCGAAACTATATTCCTAATCGAGTCACAATTAACATAGTTATTTACATCACATTCTCCATGATTTTATTTATATTTAAACCTCAGTTATTAATAAAATTGCTTCACCTTTTTATTAGTGTTGTCCATATCTACATACGAATAACATGCAATTGTATTTATATATACAAAAAATAGCGGTTTGCACTGTGAATGGGAAGGCTAATTTGCATATTGATATTAAAAATGTGATTTTATTAAATGTGTGCTTAGTATTATTGATTTCTAATTGTTTGGTTTTATTTTAATGAATATAACCAAACATCTCTTCAATGAATCTTAAATGAAATCAATTAACAAGAAAAAATAACTGTCATTTTATTCTTTATTTCCTAATTTAACTAAATAGTTAAACAAGTAAAATTCAGCAATGAAAGACGGGAGTGATGGAAGAGTAAGTTTCATTTCTATTTTTCTATTATACCCCCACTCTGTTACATATCTTTTTATCTGCCTTCTTATTAGACTTTCTAATTTAATACGATATTTCATTACATTAAAACTTAAATACTTGCACCCGGAGGGTGCATATATTTGCTAGTATATATATATATACGTATAATAGAATTCGTCATGTAATGGCTTAAAAGATCATAGAGAAAACATGCTGGTCATCTCATAAGGCTGTGACTAATGCAAATGCCTTTTAAAATGACCTACCATTCTTTAGAACTATTGCACCAGGAGATGTAACTAGCGCAGTTGCTAGTGGAAACAGAATCCAGATGAAAAGATTCATCGACCAAAATAATGTTTCTTTTACAGTCAACATGGCGTGACTTGATCGTCGAAATGACAATGAGGTCTACAGCTTTATTCACGGTAAAAATAAAAATAATAAAAAGCTAATGCAGCCTTCCAGAGCACATCCAAATTACACAGTCTTGGAATAAGTCAAAGTTATCTTGTACTATTTACGATGCATGCCAAGAAAAACAACTAACATTCATAGCTCAGAAAGACTTAGAGATTTAGAATTATTTTTATAAGTCTTTTGTTATTTCTTTACTTATATATATTTACTCTGTGACTCTAACATTAAGAGCACACATTGAGCTCCCAATCTGCGACAGGTTTTTTTTAAATAAAACTCTTGTGTCGTAAGGAAGATTTCTTCTCTGGACTTTTGGATTATATATATATATATATATATATATATATATATATAATATATTGTTGTGATGTTAGTCCCAACAGTAAAAAGAAGTCAAGTCGAGATGGGGTAAAATAAGACAAGTGTATTTACAATTAATGGTACATGTACGACTAGCTTGTCATTAACGGGAACAGTGCTCCCTTTCCACTCGGTGTCTCACTATTTATAGTGAAAACCGGTGCATGTTCTCCACTGTAGGAACGGCCGGTACAACATTATATATATATATATATATATATATATATATATATATATATATATATATATATATATATATATATATGAGAAGAAAATATTTTAAAAATATAACAAACACAGGATGTTACGATCAGGAAACAATTTTTAGTGTCAATATTTAAGTATTTCAGTATTTTATACCATCTTCAGGGCACTGTTAGGTAATGTTTATGTGAGGAACAAAATGAAAGATGTTAAGTGTATAGTACATTCATAGCTTAGAAAGACTTAGAGATTTAGAATTATTTTTATAAGTCTTTTGTTATTTCTTTACTTATACTAGCAAATATATGCACCCTCCGGGTGCAAGTATTTAAGTTTTAATGTAATGAAATATCGTATTAAATTAGAAACGCTAATGAAACTAAATAAGAATGCAGATAAAAAGATATGAAACAGAGGGGATATGATTGAAAAATAGAACAACTTAAATTTACTCTTCCATCACTCTCGTCTTTCATTGTTATTTTTCTAATTTAAGTATTTAGTTAAAAGAGGAAGTAAAGAATAAAATGACAGTTATTTTTCTTGTTAATGGATTTCATTTAAGATTCATTGAAGAGATTTTTGCTTATATTCATTAAAATAGAACCAAACAATAAGAAATCAATAATACTAAGCATATATTTATTAAAATTACATTTTTAATATCAATATGCAAATTAGCCTTCCCGTTCACACTGTAAACTGCTATTTTGTTGTATATATAAATACAATTGAATGTTATTAGTATGTAGATATGGTTAACAGTATAAATAATGTAAAACAATTTTATTAATAATTGAGGCTAAAATAAGGATAAATTCATGGTGAATGTGACATCAATTACTAAGGGAATTGTGACTTGAGTAGTGATTTAGTTTCGGTTACAGACAGAAAAACACACAATCTCCATTATAATAAGATATTTACTCTGTGACTCTAACATTAAGAGCACACATTGAGCTCCCAATCTGCGACAGGTTTTTTTTACATAAAACTCTTGTATCGTAAGGAAGATTTCTTCTCTGGACTTTTGGATTTATATATATATATATATATATATATATTATATATATATATATATATATGAGAAGAAAATATTTAAAAAATATAACAAACACAGGATGTTACGATCAGGAAACTATTTTTAGTGTCAATACTTAAGTATTTCGGTATTTTATACCATCTTCAGGGCACTGTTAGGTGATGTTTATGTGAGGAACAAAATGAAAGATGTTAAGTGTATAGTGGTTGTGTGAATCTGATGCTATTAACCGTTAATTTTTATATGCGCGTTTATATATATATATATATGTGTGTGTGTGTGTGTGTGTGTGTGTGTGTGTGTGTGTGTGTGTGTACGATGGTCGACTAAAGAGTTCATAGGCTTACGAATATATTCTCATGCAATATAATCCAATAAAATATGTTTCAATATAGTCCCCTTTGGTTGGTGTGATGTCCCCACGCCTCAGACGCAAAAAATCTCCCTGGTCCAATGCTAGGTAAAAGGGATAGATTTCCTCGCTATCCGACTGTTACCGACAATAGGTCACTCCACCGGCTTTACTTATTTACTACTACATAAATAATATATGCACCACAGATATTCCCAAACATATAGAATACGTATTTCATTCCATACTTTGGTTCTTAATTGAAATATATTAATTTTTTTTCGCGAAATTAATTCTACGTCATTTTTATGAAATATCAAAACAACATATAATAACTTCTCACTACTGCTACTTATGATTTCGACGTTCTAGACGTGTATACAGTCCTTCAAATGTTGTAATTTAAACATGCGAATATATCATTAATGTAGATCAATTGACTTCCTCTTTTGATATATTATGCGACATTGAATTTAGGTCAAGTGAGTGCACATTTAAAATGTTTATTAATGGCCTTTAAGTACCGCAAAGTAATGGTACAATGCTAATGCATTTTCAGTTTCAGTTATATTGGCGTTTTAGAAAACGTTCTCAACAAAAGTCCTATCACTTTTAACCTCTTTCATGACTCTGGTGAAAGAGCATTAGTTTCTATTAACCCTTTTCAGACGGAACGGTCAGTCTTTGGCTAGTCAAACAACATCGTTAGTTTCCACAAAATCTACTAATTCCAAAATGTAGAGAGGAGAGCGTTCGACTAAGAACCAGAAGGTTCCGGTTCGATACCGGTCCTCGCCAACCTAACGTACGTATCGATATATATATATATATATATATATATATATATATATATATATATATATATATAGTTAAAAATTAATGGTAAAATGAATGAATGGATGAAAAAAATGAATGAAATGAGAAAAATCCTTTCCAAATAAAACACTTTTTGAGAGTGGGGTCCCTGATAGAAAGTTTTCCTCATCTATTATTAGACTCCTTTGAAGCATCAAGTTAATATAATTATTCTATAAGTTATTAGAGAAGATAAAATCCGTCTCTTACCTTTGTAATATCTTTTGAGAATGGGTTTGAATTTTATATATATATATATATATATATATATATATATATATATATAATCTTGTCTGGTTAATTTCCGGTGAAGATTGCTATATTGTAACTATCTTGAATTCAAAATAAAAATAAAAACGGTAAAATTAAATAAATTAAATTCAAATTATAAAAGACACACAGACATATATATATATATATATATATATATATATATATATATATATATATATATGAAATAAGTGTATGGTAATGATAACTAACATTGATCAAACTTTCACCGTTATTAATAATAGGTAGATTTAATCATTTTTGACTTGAATACAATTTTAAAAGAAATATCTGAAAACATTCATTCTGAGTTTTGCAAATATAGTGACAAGACGAATATTAAAAGAAAATCTAAGGAGACGACAGATGTCAAGTTTCTCATATCATGTCTAGAGGGCGTAACAGATTTAGCGGGAATCTTATTAATACTTCAAAAACACGGTGATTAAATATTCATGTTATTTCCTGCTCAAAAACCCATGAAAGATATGACTTTTAGAGACGAGTCTAGAGGTTAAAACGTGTACACTTGTGTTAATTGCACTAACCATCTCATTGCAATGGCTGGAGTCAGTGCAAGACTTTAGAGTTTGTGGAAAGGTGATGTGTCATCTAAAAGCATACCATATTTATACTACACAAGCTTAAAAGCAATTAATTTAGTTCCTGTCAGGTTTCTTGATCAAGGCCTTTGGTCCAAAAAATTACACTTCATGCATTAAGTATACTAGCAAATATATGCACCCTCCGGGTGCAAGTATTTAAGTTTTAATATAATAAAATATCATGTTAAATTAGAAAGGCTAATGAAACTGAATAAGAATTCAGATAAAAAGATTTGGAAAAGAGGGGGTATAATCGGAAAATAGAACAACTTTGAAACTAACTGTTCCACCATTTTCCCTTACTCCCGTCTTTCAATGGTAAATTTCCCTAATTTAACTATTTAGTTAAAATAGGAAGAAAAGAATAAAATTACAGCTATTTCTTCGTGTTAATGGATTTCTTTTAAGATTTATCCCCGAGATTTTTGCTCATATTTATTAAGATAAAACCAAACAATTAGAAATCAATAATACTAAGCATATATTTATTAAAATCAAATTTTTTAAGATCAATATGCAAATCAGCCTTTCCATTCACACTGTAAACCGCTATTTCGTTGAATATATAAATACAATTGCATGTTATTCATATGTAGATATTGTTAACAGTCTTAATGATGTAAAACAATTTTATTAATAATTGAGATTTAAATATAAATAAAATCCTGTAGAAGGTGACGTAAATAACTAAGGGAATTGTTACTTGAATAGTAATATAGTTTCGGTTACAGACAGAAAAACACAATCTCCATTATAATAAGATATCCATTTTCTTAGATTTGTACAATATTTTTCAATCAATCAAACATTTTCTCAGTACAATTTGTATATTTTCAAAATTATTGAACACATAATCTATTTCTCTGAATATTTGAGATGAGGCTTGTTGATTAGTATTATCTGCGTTATTCTGACTATTGTCCTCATCTTCATTGTTATTTGTACAACGTTTCGGCCGATATTCCCTCCGGCCTTCTTCAGGTATTTCTTGTCGGAGAAGGTTCCCAAGTCCGAGAAGGTTCCCGAGTCCGACAAGAAATACCTGAAGAAGGCAGGAGGGCATATCGGCCGAAATGTCGTTCCATTGATTGTTCTTCCTATCTTGGTAAATACAGCTTCAATCTCGATACTTTTATGACACACCTTGTATATTCTACTGAAAGAAATAGATGTTTTCGATTTCTAATAGTACAAACTCTTACTGCTATTGCAGCTAAGATATATAATGCCCTTCTTCTTAATCGCATCCGACCCAAATAGAGAAAATCCTTAGGAAAAATCAAAACGGATTCCGCAGAAATAGATGAACAACCTCTCAAATCCTGACTATACGACGAATCATAAAAGGGATTCAAGCAAAGAATCTAGAGGCAACGTTACTATTCGTATATTTCTCTAAGGCATTTGATTCCATACACAGAGGGAAGATAGAACAAATACTACTAGCATATGGACTCCCCAAAGAAACTGTTGCCGCCATAATGATGCTCTACAAAGACACTAAAGCGATGGTACGCTCACCTGATGGCGACACAGATTTCTTTGACATCACCGCTGGGGTTCTGCAAGGAGATACTATAGCACCATATATATTTATCATATGCCTAGACTATGTACTCCGAACTTCACTAGATAACATAAAAGAAAAAGGGTTCACACTAAGAAAGGCAAGAAGCAGACGATACCCGCACAAATGTAGACTATGCTGATGACCTCGCACTTCTTGCAGATACACCGGCACAGGCTGAAGCACTTCTACACAGCCTGGAGCAGGCAGCAAAGAACGTCGGCCTTTATGTGAACTCTGATAAAACTGAGTTCATGAGCTTCAAAAAGCAAGGAGACATCTCCACACTTGACGGCAAGCCTCTTAATTCAGTAGAACAATTCACATACCTAGGTAGTAATATCTCATCCACAGAAAGCGATGTTAACACTCGAATAGGAAAGGCATGGTTGGCCACCAACAAATTATCAGTCATATGGAAATCCGATCTCCCCGACAAGCTAAAGAGACGTTTCTTCCAGGCTATGGTTGTGTCGCTACTACTATATGGCTGTACCACCTGGACCCTAACAAACCGCCTTGAAAATAAGCTAGATGGGAGCTGCACCAGAATGCTGCGAGCAGTCCTGAATAAGTCGTGGAAGCAGCACCCTACAAAGAAGCAACTGTATGGCCATCTGCCCCCCATCTCACAAACCATACAAGTAAGGCGGGCTAGGCATGCAGGGCACTGCTGGAGAAGCAAGGACGAGCTCGTAAGCGACGTACTACTGTGGAAGCCAGCACATGGGCATGCTAATGTGGGCCGCCCAGCCATGACCTACATTGACCAACTATGTATGGATGCTGGCCGCAGTGCAGAGGAGCTACCAGAGTCGATGAATGATAGGGAAGTTTGGCGAGAGATAGTTATGGATATCCGTGCAAACTGCGCGACATGATGATGATGATGATGAATAGTACAATAGATATAATGAAATACAGATAATGACAGGGAGACAGGGTATAATTTCAAATGTTCTATAACTATGAACAGAATGTAGAAACTAACAATTGTTATGGATTGTGTTGAACTTATATAAATGTGTATTGGGATTACATCCAAGCTTGCAGAAGTGATCAGCAATTAATTCGAGGTGACACAAAACGTAATTAGCTCCCTTTTCTGCCAAAATAGATCCACTAATAACCACTAGGTGGCATGTTTAATATTACTGTATAACGCGCCAAAGTCAACTTCCCTTTCGAATTTATCAATGCAACAGAAATAAGGAAGCTGTGGCCAGCAGGAATTGACAGAGCAGGCATTCTGACTATGCCAAGATGCCGCTATTCCAACACCCAACCGTAGGACAAGGTGATGGAAAATTCTAGCAAGGGAATACCGGCTTCAACGTGAGAGGTGGACGTTTGAGTCCCCACTGAGGACTTTCGCTATCTCAAATTTTGACAGCTAAGCAGTAAAGATGCATCTGATGATTTGGTGGTGTTAGACACTGTGTCTAAGCTTCCTGAAATAGACTATGATGCAAAAGTTTTAAGTCTTTTGTTATATTTTTTACTTATAAATTCGGTCTGTGACTCTAACAATAAGAGTTTGTGCTCTGCAAACTGCGACACGTTTAAAAAAAAACTCCTATTTCGCAAGGAAGATTTCTTCTACGGATTTTATATATATATATATATATATATATATATATATATATATATATATATATATATATCAATACAGTAATCCATATAAATTTATTTCGACAAAAATTGGGCCCATATAAATCTAAGTTGATTTAAACCGGCTCCCAAATTCCCCACTGTATTGAGTTCTTCCTTTATTGATAAATATTGCTCTGTATATAATCTAAAAGTTATTTTACATTGAGCTCTCTTTAGTGATTTAATGATTCACTGTATACATATCAAATCACATATAGAATCATCCCTTACTACAAGTTTGGATAAATCTCTACTTGAAGCATTGTTAAGTATGTTATAATGTATTAATAATTTGGAGGCAATTACAATGCGTATAAAAAATAAAAACAAAAATAATTTTTTGTCTTATCGATTTCAAAGAAACTTTATCTTATCAGAAATGAACGTGCTTAAGTTTTTTTTTTTTTTTGCGTGGTGATACTTTTTTCTTTTTTCTTTTTTTCCTCTTCTTCTTTTTTTCTTCCTTCCCTCCTTTATGTTATGAATGAAATGGGCGAATAACTGTAATTTCTTATTTCTTTTGAATATTTTTTGAGAACGAATGTATATCCAATATTGTCTGTTTATCATCTGTGAATATTGCACTGTAGCCATTCAATTCAAAAAAAAAAAATAAAAAATGAATAAATAATATATTATAATATATATATATATATATATATATATATATATATATATATATATGTGTGTGTGTGTGTGTGTGTGTGTGTTTAAAACAAGATGGAAACATCTCCACAATGGATAGTGAGAATCTGAAAATAGTAGACAACTTCACATATATAGGTAGTAATACAGAAATTGATACCAATATAAGCATAAGAAAACATGTACTGTACTGACAGATTATGTATGATATGGAAATCCGATCTCTCGGATAAGATAAAGCAACAATTATTCGAAGCCGGATCAGCGCTACTGTATGTCTGCACCACTTGTACTTTAATGAAACGATTGGGGAAAAGCTAAATGAGAACTACACAAAGATACTGCGTGTAGCATCCCACAAAATGTAGGTATATGGACACTTATATTATATCACACAAACCATGCATGTAAGACGAACAAGACACAGTGAAAACTGTTAACGATGAAAGAACGAAAACATAAGTTACGTTCGACAAACCTTAGCGGGCCGATCAGCAAATACTTACATTGATCAGTTCTGTGCTGATCTTGTAAACAGTATTTGTTTTGAGTCAATTCAATTTTGAGGCACACTAAAGTGCTCCTGGCTTAAAAGGAGTGTTGTCATCAAATTGTTGGTGGCTTAGAAGTTCAAATCATGTGGAATTTACAAAAGAATTTGTAATGAGTACTGCGAAGCGTGTCTTGATTAAAAAATGTTTACAAATAGGCTGATTCTGCATTGAAAAGAAGTCTATGTGGAATGTACTGAGTCTTCCTTTTTTTTTTATAAATGGGCTCGTTTTATCATGTGTGAAAACGACTCTTAAATTAAGATCCCGGGTAACCCAGTCATGGCTTTTAAAAACATAACTCGAGTGAAAGTCTTTTTATTTTATTTTATTTTCATTTTTTGTGAAAAAGTTTATTTTTTTCTTGAGCATCCTATCGTAGTCAGCCACAGATATATAAATAATTATATATTATATATATATATATATATATATATAATATATATATATATATATATATATATGTCAAAATTGGAATAAGAAAGTAAGCAAGAAAGGAATGCAGGCCAGCTGATTTTTTGCTGAGCTAACGTCGGTGTCGGTTTATTCTCCCGTTATCTTCTGTTCTCCACAGCCTCCCTTTTAATCCCCATCACTACTTTTATGCTTATTGATAACCAGATTGTTTTCTTTCTTGTGTCATTCCACTACTTATTCATGTATATTTTAATTCCATTGTATTGTTATATTGTATTATAAAAATTCATTGTAGTTTTAACCAAACAATTCAACATACATTCTAGCCAGATTTCAAAATATTTTTTCCCCAAAATATCTAACATCTGAATATTCTCTGGTTGGAATTCAAAATGCATTCCGGCCTGATTCTTCTTTTTAAAATATTTTTCAAAATATTTCCTTCTCTCTTCCTCACCAATAATTTTACTAAAAGTGATTGTTTTGCAACCCTTAATTACCCAAGCTCCCTAATTATATTTCATATGGAGTTGAACCATACTAACTCTTCTCAAAGGAAAAACACCTGAGATGCAGCAGTCAGTAAAGAAGGTAATTCCAACAATTTTCGGGAAAAGAAAGGACCCATCACGATTGATTTTCTTTAAAAAAGTACAACTGTAAACAATGCTGACTATTGACGACTCCCTTAGGAAAAATTCACCCTACTTATTGAATACGCATACAAACAAATTTATACATAAATTAATAAATGAATATATATATATATGCATGTGTGTGGATGTATGTGTCTATGTGTATAGGTGGATGTAAGTAGGTGTGAGTGTGTGTGATCCTTGAGATCTATTTAATTCATATGTTTTCACTGGAAATAATATCCTGGCCAGATTGAATGCTTACGTACACAACAGCCAATGTCTATTTTGGGTTATGTCTATAAACAGTTGTGGATCGTCCAAACATTATATTATGAAGATATTATATTTTCTCCTTTCCATAAGTCAGATCTTATTGCACTACTTGACGAAACTTTTTCGACTGTCGAGATTTTATCATTAGGAGATTCTATGATTCAACCTCTTGATCTATATCCAGCATATATATTGATTTTTTACGAAGTTTACCGAGTCAGCAATATCAACCAAAACAAGATCACAGAATATATATATATATATATATATATATATATATATATATATATATATAATTTGTTAGGAAAAGTAAACTGTGGAAAAAACTGTAAAAATGAAAAGTCCAAGAGGACACCAACCGAAAATAATTGATTAATACTATAATACTTGACAGAAAGAAAAAAAATAATATATCAAAAATATATATGTATAAACCACTAGAATTTCATGAAGCTAAAATGTAAAAAGTGCTCGATATCTAAGTAGAGCAAATAATAATCCTTTACATACTGTCGCATCTTATATTTCTTTCTATGGAGAAGAGTCATTATAGTTCAAGTCCATATGAAATATAATTAAGGAGCTTGGGTAATTAAGGGCTGCAAAACACTCACTCTTAGTAAAAATTATGGGGGAAGAAAAGAGGAAGAAATATTTTGAAAAATATTTTGAAAAGAAGAATCAGGCTGGAATGAATTTTGAATTTCTGTTTGTCCAACAAGAGAAAACTTCGATGTTAAATATTTGGGGAGGGGGAATTAAAATAGTTTGAAAGGAAAAATCTGGCTAGAATGCATGTTGAATTGTTTGGTTAAATTTCCAACGTAGTTTTATAATACAATATAACAATACAATGGAATTAAAATATTCAGAAATAAGTAGCGGAATAACACAAGAAAAATAATCATCTGGTTGCAGTAGAGGAGAGAAGGTAACAGGAAACCAAAACGACACCGATCTTAGCTTAAAGAGCCCAGTCTGCCCTACTATTTATCCATAGCTGGAGGGAGAGTAAGATTCATACATTTCCCAAGAGTATTAGCGCTGAGTGAAATGAAATTAACACGTCCAGGATTTGAACTCGGGGCAACGAGTCCATTTCCCATGACTTTAACCATTACACCACGCGCTTCCATATAACTAAGTTATAAAATAAGTTAAACGCACACCTTTCCACAAGGGTATTAACGCTATCAGAAATGCAACCAGTCTCGCCCATGAATTGAACACGTGTCGCCGTGTCCATCCCTAATGACGATAACCATTGGACATCGGGTATCTCCTCTTACTCCTTTTTCAGATTAATACCCTTGGAAAAGTTATTAATAGCCTTAGCTCCCAGCAATAGGTTAAAAGGTAGTTCTAATAACCCTCGACAAGGAAAACGTTGGCATTAAATAACCCATGAAAGTTGATATGCCATTAAACAAAGGAACCAAACAAAACCAATATTCTTATCTCAAAAAGTTGAAAGATGTTGATATCAAAATGGAATTGGCTACTGTTGTATATTGGCTAATAAGAAACGGAAGAAACGTTTCAGTCATTGTTTTGATAAGAAACGGAAGCACAGTTTCGGCCATCTTTCATTTGTGATAATAAACAGGCGGAAGTAGTTATTCCACCAGATTACGCACAACTGGACTACTTGTTGTGTTCTTTATTCGATAAGCAAGCTGCGACAGCTACTTAGTATATCTGCTGAGAGACCGACTTCCTTGCGGTGGCTTTTTCACTGACGAAATGTCTAGCATAGGAATTGACATTTGTTTCCATCTCGAGGATTTTAATGTTTACACTGTCGACAAGTATGACGATGCACACATTGTATCAGACACTAGAGGTATTCAGACGTGGAAATGATACGATCGAATCCTAGCGTCGCTTTTATTATTAATATGGTTTATAGAATTTCAGTAACATAACTTATACCTCTAAGATCATTGTTAATGTCCTATACATGGTGCAATAGTCCCTGTCGTAGGAAATACACACAACGAGATGCGTTCAAATCCCAGATGTATTATTAAAAAAAATAACGTTCTATTCATTATTTTTTCAGAACACAGGGTGTGTCAAAAAGTACCAAGGTTAAAGCTGTATTTAACAAGATAGAAATGAAGAATGAAGGGAAAGTTTTGTTTTTTCAGAATACAAGTCTCAAAAAGTACCAAGTTTAAAGCTGTATTTAACAAGATAGAAATGAAGAATGAATGGAACGTTATTTTTTTTAGAACACAAGGTGTGTCAAAAAGTACCGAGTTTAAAGCTGTATTTAACAAGATAGAAATGAAGAATGAATGGAACGTCATTTTTTTTTCAGAACACAAGGTGTATCAAAAAGTACCAAAGTTTAAAGCTGTATTTAACAAGATAGAAATGAAGAATGAATGGAACGTCATTTTTTTCAGACACAAGGTGTATCAAAAAGTACCAAGTTTAAAGCTGTATTTAACAAGATAGAAATGAAGAATGAATGGAGCGTTATTTTTTTTCAGAATACAAGGTGTGTCAAAAGTACCAAGTTTAAAACTGTATTTAACAAGATAGAAATGAAGAATGAATGGAACGTTATTTTTTTTCAGAACACAAGGTGTGTCAAAAAGTACCAAGTTTAAAGCTGTATTTAACAAGATAGAAATGAAGAATGAATGGAACGTTTATTTTTTTTCAGAATGTGTACAAGTTTGGCTGTATTAACAAGATAGAAATTGAATTTTATTTTTTAGGAAAGATACTTATTTGACACACATTGTATTTAGCTACTCTGGAGATAAATACTTTATTCCTGAATTCTTTTTAGGGCAGACGAATGTTGTTTTTTTTTAACACACACCCAAGCCACAACAAAATAAGTAAACATTAAACTTCACAGAAATTGACTTTTCATGTTGGGGCCGGAAAACATAAATTCCTATTTCTTCTGTAAAACAACTCCCGCTTCAAGAAAATATACTGTTTCGGCATTTTCCGACCGAACAGTCTAAATACCCCTTTCTTCAAAATCTTTCTCCATTATCCCCTTTTTTCAAATCTTTGCCTATCTACTCTAAATCTTTGAAAGTAGGCGTCTCTAAAAAAAATTCCTCGTCTGTCTTCAATCAAATATTGGTAACTCCTGTTACTTTAATTATTTCAAATTAATTACTTCAAATTAAAAAAAATAAACAAATATTATTAACTTCTTTTCCTTCTTTATATTTAACCATTCATATACTTGTTAATTCCTTTGTCCCTTTTTTTAAAAAAATCCATGCTAAAAACATATAGCCATGTATGACTGTATTAGCAAGTTAAATTACCGGGTAGTCAGTATTAACGGACAGTCGATATGTGCTAGCAATGTTTTATCATATGACTACCTGTCATAATTCATTGGAAAATATAATTTGTTAATACAAAAACTTGATTTCTCTCGTCAGTATTTTATTCGTCTCCTTACTATAAGAAACTACTTTCCACTTCGAAGAATTATTACATACCGCTCACAAATTCTATAAAACTAATACAACTTTACAAAAAAACAACAATATCAAAAGACGCCTTGGCATCTTATACAAAAAATTGAGAGACAGAATTCAAGACATAATTTAATAGACATTAATTCGCATTTTCTAAAGATTATATAGATAATTAGAGTTTGAGTATTCAAATGTCTACAGAAAATGGACACAAAACTGTGAACCACTTCTAGACTGAATATCAATTCAGTGAGTGTCATTATATCCGACATGACGTCACACAGCAATGCAAACGTACGTAATAAAAGAACGTGAACTGAATAAACGATTCCTTGATTTATATTTGAAATAAATAAAATACGAAACAGTTATAAATAAAAATATATCAAGCTGTTACATAATTATTAGATACCTAATATTTATGTGCAATAGTGTAGAAATAAAAATGGGGGTTATAAGTTACATCCCACGGCCTTGAAGGATGAGTGACAAGGCTTGACTTCAGTCCTAACCTTCCGGTGGATACCGTGAGAATCGGTGGAGGAGACCCTCTTCCGGTTTAGATTAGAAATAGATTTTAATCAGTCGGCGAGAAACCAGGACGGTGTTGAGTCGTGTTATACACGCTCCGACTCACTCTGCGCAGATGTCTGGTTGGGGATTTAAAAATAAAGTAAGATCAAAGCAAATCGGAGTCTTGTGTTATTACCTCTAAAAACTAACAATGACACAGGGCTTCTGATAAAGAGAAATCCCCAATAGAAGACCAGACCCGAAGTCCCCAAGAAAGTCCAGACCTTAGAAGATTCCAGACCAGACAAGATGTTATAAGATTCCAAAGACGGACAGAAGAATAGAGTAAGAAAGAAGTAAGTAAAGAAGTAATGAAGAGAGTATACAACAAAGCTAAATAAATTTAGAATAAATCACAGCAACTGCTAATTAATGACGAAATAGAATATTTCGGCCTACGTCAAATTGTCCATTAAGCCACATTTCTGGTCTGAATTTGATTTCAGCGAACGTCATTGCATCCGAAGTTATGTCACTCAATAAAGTCCCGTATGTAATAATAAATAAACATGAAATGATAAATGATCCTTTAAAATATATTAAAATAGATAAATCACATAGCAATCTATACATATATAAAGGGCAGTTGGTGTGTATGTATCTACGTATGCATGTCCGGTGGATATTACAAAAATGAAACACTTAACGACAAAGTAAATACTAATATCCATCCTTTTGAGGGTAAAGTGGTTTCTGCGCTGGACCGCTGAAGTAATTAACAGCGTGATCACAGGTGGCTATTTCCCCAGACAAGACCTGTCTCCTTGATTTAAACGGACCGGGCTGGGTTTATTGCGCAGTGCCAGAGGCGCCCCTCCTTCAGAGGGAATGCCGACGTGATCAAGGCATTTTTGCAACCACAATCCTATGAACCAGTTCCTGGATGGTCCCACATTAAAAAGGCCTTGTGTCACACCCTCATATGTGGAATATATGTCTACTTATACACATTCAAAATTACAGAGTCTAGCATTTTATGCAAAAATTAGGAAGATTATCTTTTATATTCGCGAAAATATTCAAAAATTAAAATAGCATTAAGATTCTATTTTGCGATTGTCCGGTGTTTTGGTGAAAATGTAAACAAAACAATTAAGAACGTTCAAAACAATCAATATTTTAAGTTTATTTGTTCATATTCTACGTTGATCTAGTAAAGGCTAAATGATAAGAGCAGCTAAAAATAAACAGAAATATATTAAAGCACATGTATACAGCATTTTAAGTGCTAATCACAAATCAAACGTAACTCAAGTATCAAAGATAACAAAGATGTAATAGGACGAAACACAACAAATATCAAGTATAGGGCATACGGTTTACTAAGCAAAGAAACAAGGTGAATAGTGTAATTAGGAATTGATGTCCCGTGAGATCTCGTTGTTTCTCTCTTCTGAGATTTCGTCCGACATTATCAATAGCAAAAACGGATGATTATATTCTCATTATTTTGAATCTACGTGACAATAAATAGCATAGGTTTGGCTTGTTTTGTTTTACGGCATATCAACCTCAGTGGGTCATTTAATGCCGATAAAGTTTTGAAATAAATCAATTCTTAATGCATAATACAATTTTTTTATAAATACATTTTTCTATTTAACCCATAGATGGGACCCTAACAGGTACTACCACTTCGGGTCAGAGTGGACCAGGGAGCAATGGTGATGAAGGGGTGCTCCACATTCTCCAAACCTCCAAAACTGGAACCTCACCATCAGATAGAGTTTAACGTCATTCCCAGGACATGTAGACCCGCAGCTACCGCCTTCTAGCACCCATATGATAAAAAGGGGTTGGGGTTTGCCATGAGGGCAATAGGGTTAGGAAAATCATATAGGTGCTAGGGCTTGACGTGACCAGCCGATTGATCGGAGGGGGCCTCTACGACCGCCCGTCTAGCCCAAGATAGGGTCAAAGTGGAGTATTGCATGTCATGAACTGCTCATCCACCTGCGCTCTATTCTTAAGCGTCACGGGCCACCACCCACGGCTAACAGGTGGGGGAATAAATAACATAATTTTAATAACTGCGTTCATTCTTTTTTTTTCGTGACTAATATATGTTTTTAGTGATCTTTATGATTTATCGATACCTATATTGTTTCGCCATTTATTTACGCTACTTTTACTGTTCTGTTCTGAAATTATGGGATTTTAAAGCATTTGCCCGGTCTATGTTATAAATTATGTTATACCACGTCATTTACAAGATCAATTTCTTAAGTATAGTTTAACAATTTGAATTTAGAGTTCTCATTCTCCTAGACTGGTTGCCTAACTAAAATCAAAGAGACTAGTCTATCGTACTATCTATACATTGCTGGAGGGAGAATCGTTGGATGCATACCATCTCCAAGAGTATTAGTGTTATATCAAATTCAGATATCCTTGTACAAGTTTTGAACTCGTCTCGCCGTGTCTATTTCCTACAATAGTAACCATTACCATCGTACCTTCATAATTGTATCCCATACTCCAGCACTGGGCTAAATAGTGTCACTACTGTTCTTCATCAAGGATAGTGTTGACATTACATAACCCACAAGGGTTGCTACGCCATTTAAACAGAAGAAATCAAACCAAAACAAAGCACTTTAAATTTTTGAAGAATGAATACATTCTGCACCCATGTTATATATAACTAATTCAACAATTTTACAGAGATGCCACCATTCAAAAAAAAAAAAAATTACAGCAATATAACAATAAAAATAGAGAGAGAGACATAATTCAAGAGATAATTTCATAGACATTAAATTCACAGTTCCAAAAGATTATATAGATAATTACGGTTGGAAATTTTCAAATGTCTCCAAAGATTGTACATAATTCCAAGTGCCAGGGTTTATTGATTTTAGATTTTGAGACGCCGACATGATTTTGGCTTCAGACGTGTCATAATTAAAACATTAACATTTACTGACATTTCTTTTTGCTGGCGGGCCAGACATTTTGTTAGATTCCTTGAAATGAGTCGATAATCATGAGGATAAAAGATACCACCTCTGTCTCATTAAATATCTCGCATTTCATAGATACGCACCTAAGAGAATCATGGCCAGAGAGACATCATCACCTTTTAATAATAAAATGTTGTTCTTCCTTTTCTTTTTTTTTTCAAACGACTAATTATTATGGCAGTTCGAATGATATAAAGATATCTATAACTGTTTGGTCAAATCTAATTGATTCTTAGGTTAATTGAGTGATTCTAACGGCATGTTGACCCTTTCAGATTTATCAGATCCCTTGAATTTAGGTTATTGTTTTAATTGTACACATATAATTACATTTATGTGTATTTGTTTCTTAAGAGGTTATGCATATAATAAAAGGTCATCAAGTATACCTATCAAATACAACAGAGAAATCTCCTTGAAAACTAAATGTGCAATACACAGTGCCATAGTTCTCTCAACCTTCCTGTACGGTGTAGAAGCCTGGACTGTATACAAAGGGGATGACCACAAACTACATGTCTACTACATGCGTCACTTGTGCAGTATATCAAATGTCAAGTGGTGACATGTTTCAAACAGGACCATCCTGAAGAGAACTTGACTCCCTGCCATGCATGACATATATGTCCAACGCAGCCTGAGATGGACTGGCCACTTAAACAGACTTGGGGATGACAGACTGCAGATTCACTACTCTCAACTGAGAGAGACACCACGTGGAATCGACGGAACAAAATTCAGGCAGAAAGACAAAAGCAAGAGAAACCTGAAGTATTTTAACATCCCCATAGGCAGTTGGCAAGACGCAACCAGAGACCGAATAAACTGGAGAAAAAAGATTCACGTAGTGTCATCATCAGATACAATGGACAGCAAGTAGTATCAAATACAAATAATTCGCACACAGCTGCATGATTTTAAGTATCCCTATCTAACAATAATAATTATATGGTTTCTCGTAATAATGTCTATTTTTTTTAATAATCTCCTGTTTGAAAAAGTTATATGGTTTTAAGAAACAAATAAAGATGAATTTTATGAAACTTACATGAAGAGGGTGAAAAAAGAAATTCTTTAATCACTGAATTTAATTACCGGGGAGACTGTTCAATACATGATTATGCGACCCCTTAAGCAATGACAGGTAGTATAAGTAACCTGAGTCGTTTGTTTATCAAATTGACTTGGTTCGACATTAAATAACCCACAAAATATGTATATGCCGTAGAACCAACCAAACAATTAACAATTTATTTAGCTTAGTTTTTATCCTGCTTAACTTCTTTTAACTGCAGTTTCACAGTAGACGCCTATAATTATGACTTTCATGTTTCACAATCATCGTACGGATAGATGTTACAATTATTCACTTCTAAAATCGCGGAAAAAGGACCGATTCCATAGTCATTAATCCAACCCTGTCATCACGGTCAGGATGTTATTCAAAGTCGTAAGAATGGGGCATCCTGTAAGGAATTAACACACTATTGAGTTGTAATAGATCTGTGAGACTGATGTATATCTTATTATAATGGAGATTGTGTGTTTTTCTGTCTGTAACCGAAACTATATCACTACTCAAGTAACAATTCCCTTAGTTATTGACATCAGGATTTTATTTTAATTTTAACCTCAATTATTGATAAAATTGTTTTACATTATTAATACTGTTAATCATAACTACATACTAATAACATGCAATTATATTTGTATATACAACAAAATAGCGGTTTGTGGTGTGAACGGGTAGGCTAATTTGCATATTGATATTAAAAAATCGAATTTAATAAATATGTGCTCAGTGTTATTGATTTCTAACTGCTTGGTTTTATTTTAATGAATATAAGCAAAAATCTCTTCAATGAATCTTAAATGAAATCCATTAACAAGAAAAAATAACTGTCATTTTATTCTTTACTTCCTCTTTTAACTAAATACTTAAATTAGACAAAATAACAATGAAAGACGGGAGTGATGGAAGAGTAAGTTTCAGTTGTTCTATTTTTCGATTACACCCCTCTCTGTTTCAAATCTTTTTATCTGCATTCTTATTTAGTTTCATTAGCCTTTCTAATTTAATGTAATATTTTATTACATTAAAACTTAAATACTCGCACCCGGAGGGTGCATATATTTGCTAGTATCATTAAAAAAAATTAGTGCACTCCTGTAGAATATTAATATCAAGCTATATATCGAGTTTCTGTTGATCATCACAAGGACAAAATGTCATATGAATATAGAGCATCTGCCCAAACTTTAGTCATCTTTCCGTATTCTTTATTGTGTTGAAAACGATCCCATCTTTCAGAATAATATGCGATGTATTATAAATTACTGATACCCTGTATATTTCATTATGATTAAAATCGCTGACTATAATTGTGTTCCTTTTAACTCTTTAACTACAGCCATTTCTTAATTTAAGACCTCCGATTTCTTAATTTCAAAGCACAATACCTATCTTATTATAACCAAGTATTGACGCCATTTAACGACAGGGGAGACATCACACGCTTAATTACAGCCATCTACGCGCAGATTGTCTATTAATGATCCAGATGTTTCTGAGCAACGCTACGAAAATGACTTAATAAATAGACATTGCATTCTGGTTGGCAATTAAGACTTCATTGATAGAGTTCGGAATTAATGGCATTCTTAACTATCGACATAGTGGAATAGGACGCGGTTATTTTGTAGTAAGTTCCATCCTCGTCTAGTGTAGCATAACTATACCGGACATAACTTATGAGTCAGATTATATATATATATATATATATATATATATATATATATATATGTGTGTGTGTGTGTGTGTGTGTGTGTGTGTGTGTGTTTGTGAGTGGGTATATATATATGTATATATATATATATATATATATATATATATATATATATATATATATATATCAATAAAGGAAGAACTCAATACAGTAATCCCATAATAAATTTATTTCGACAAAAATTGGGGCCCATTTAAATCAACTTAGATTTATATGGGCCCCAATTTTTGTCGAAATAAATTTATTATGGGATTACTGTATTGAGTTCTTCCTTTATTGATAAATATTGCTCTGTATATAATCTAAAAGGTTATTTTACGTTGAGCTCTCTTTAGTGATTTATGATTCACTGTATTTATACATACTGGATCATCAATATTAGTACAGTGGATCTAGAAATCACATATAGAATCATCCCTTACTACCAAGTTTTGGATAAATCTTATATATATATATATATATATATTTTATAAATTTTTTTATTATTTTTATCTTACATTTGCGACACGTGTTTCAGATCTTCTGATATCTTCTTCAGGCTTTGATCAATCATATGAACATTTTTTTCTAAAAACATAATCCATTTTGCGGACCTTCTTTTTTATAAAATATTTAATTTTCTCCCGTTGGAACCAGAACAACAGTTTATATATATATATATATATATATATATATATATATATATATATATATATATATATATATATATATATATATATATATATACAAAGTGTGGCAAAAAGTATTGAGATTTTCATACATTTTAACAGACCTTGTATTCTGAAAAAAATTCGATTCATTAAGTTTTTTCCGAATATAAAGTGCGTGAAAAAGTACCAAATTTAAAGCTGTATTTACCAATATAGAAATGAAGAATTATGGAATTTTTTGAGAATACAAGGAGTGTCAAAAAGTAAAAAATCTCGATGAATTTTGACACACATTGCATATATATATATATTTACGGACACACAAATGCAGATAAACACATAGACACACACACACACACATACACACACACACATATATATATATATATATATATATATATATATATATATATATATATATTCATAATAAATCTAAATAGGAATATATACACACACATATATATACATTTGAATATAAATACTAATATTTATAGTATAGAGGCGCGTGGTGCAATGGTTAGAGTCTTAAGAAATGGACCAATCTAGCCGAGTTCAAATCCTGCACGAAGCTGTTGCAGTTCACATAGCACTAATATCCTTGGGAATGTTAAGTCTCCAGCTACTCTCTCCACACATGGGTAAATAGTAGGGCGGACTGGGGTCTTTAACCTAGACTAGGTAACCATTCTAGGAGAAGGAACAGTCAAACCCTTGAAACTCCGCTTAAAAATAAACCTTGTATCGCATCCTGTTCTTAAGAAGGGGATAGTGAATATATATATATATATATATATTGGGAGAATATGTGCTTAATTGAAGTCGTATCTAATTTTGAAAATTGATTAATTAATAATTAGTTAATTAGGCGGGCATACCTATTCAAATGTAAGGCTAAACAAATCAATCTCTCTATGTACATTTTTTCTCGATTTGTTTAGCTTTACATTTGAATAGGTATGCCCGCCTAATTAACTAATTATTAATTAATTAATTTTCAAAATTAGGTACGACTTCAATTAAGCACATATTCTCCCCAAAAATTGTCGGCTAAAAAAAGCCATATCAAAACACATCGTTTATTTATTTACTTCTCATATATATATATATATATATATATATATATATATATATATATATATATATAAAGGTTTTGAAAACACTCGGTACTGTTAAAATGAAAATATTTCATATCATTTTCATAGCTAATATTGAACAATATTTCGATATATAAAAAATTATCATCAGACCATGTTTTTAATCCGGACTCATCGAAAGAGTAGCAGAAAATGATTTAAATTCAAATCGGAAGCATTGAAAAAGTGTGTAAGCTGTGCGATCGCTTCGTCATTTACATATCTGCAGCGATTTTCTCCGCCAACGTCATGATTGTATATATATATATATATATATATATATATATATATATATATTATATATATATATATATAACCCATCTCAAAGAGGTTTTTCACGGAACCGATGGACATGCTACTACTAACACACTCTTCTACCCAGATTTTAATAGCATGTCAACCCTCACAAATACTCCAATTTTTATAGTTCTTCCATAATGCCCCCTTTCAAAAAATCTAAAAACTATTTCTTCAAATAAGAAATTTTCTCCTGACGATGACCTTAGGTCGAAACTAGTTGAGAATAAATAACATATATATAAAAAATATTCCTATTTGTCTTATTACTTTTTGTTCATACTATATATATATATATATATATATAAGAGAGTTTCATAATTTGCTTGAAGCATTGTGTATGTATTGGTTAGGAGGTAGATTTAGAAGGCCATCACAATGCAGTTTGGAATAAATAAAAATAATAATACGGTAACAATGGTGGTGTGTGTTGACCTGTATTTTTTTATTATTTCTTGAATTTTCGAGGTAATACCTCTTTATCAAAAGAATTGAACTGAAGCAGTACAGCTATGGCATTTCTTCCTAAATGAAGGAAGAAATGCCATAGCTGTACTGCTTCAGTTCAATTCTTTTGATAAAGAGGTATTACCTCGAAAATTCAAGAAATAATAAAAAAATACAGGTCAACACACACCACCATTGTTACCGTATTATTATTTTTATTTATTCCAAACTGCATTGTGATGGCCTTCTAAATCTACCTCCTAACCAATATATATATATATATATATATATATATATAACCACAACTTAAAATTGATTATTTCTACGCTGGCATATATATATATATATATATATATATATATATATATGTGAGTGTGTGTGTGTCTGTCTGTCTGCGTCTGTGTGCGTGTGCGCACACGCGTGTATGTGTGTGTGTGTGTGGGGGGGTGTTCACTCGGTGCTTAGTGTGTGAACGAATATGTGCAGCATAACTGAATATTTATTGTTCTACTTTATCCAAACAGTTTCAAAATTAATGCAAGATTGAACAAAGGTCATCATTATTCTACCAGTTATGGAAAAAATAGAAATAATAATTTGACCAAAGATCGACCAATGAAAGATTTTTCGAAAGATATCATCTGTAAGCGAATCAATAAATTGTTCACACATTCTGATAAATATCATTTTTAATTACGTGAGATACGACTAGATGGTTATCGGTGATCGATAAATATATGCAGTGTCGACTATTTTATAACCAGAGTCACAGTTGGTAATGCCATTGTCGAATTGATTATCACTCTGCTCAAGAAAGAAGAAAAAAATGTGACCGAAAATATTCAGAATTCATCATCATCATGTCGCGCTGTTGGCACAGATATCCATGACAATCTCTCTCCATCCGTCCCTATCGCTCATCATTCTTGTGAGGTCCTCTATGCAGCATCCTGTATCCGCACAGAGTTGGTCAATGCACGCCTTTGTTGGTCGGCCCACACTGGCGTGCCCATGTGCTGGCTTCCACAGGAGGACGTCGCTTATGAGTTCTTCCTTGCTACCAATATATATATATATATATATATATATATATATATATATATATATATATATATATATATGTGTGTGTGTGTGTGTGTGTGTGTGTGTGTGTGTTTGTGTGTGTGCAGAGAAATGTATTATATGTATTATTCTACACAAGGTTAATTTAAATAGAGTTTTACAGGTTTGAGGTTCCCTTCTCCTATGCCGGGTGCCGTAGCATGGTTAAAGTGTGCAATACTATTTACAATTGACTGGGGGAGAATAGTTGGATTCATGCCTTGTGAAATGCAAGTTGGCGTATTCAACATTTGAACTCGGATCGCCGTGACCATTTTTCCGACGATAACCATTGCACTACAAACACCTTGTATTATTGGATGGTCAGTGTCAGTAAAATGTATCACTGTGGGTTATTCAATACAGACACGTTTTAAACTACTATAAACCAATGAGGATCCAGTGTTATATGTCTATGTTACTAGAACTCAACCAAATTCAGCACAACACCAGTATTTTTTTCTTTTTCTTTTCTTTTCACTAAGACTATATTCCAGAATTGTAACAGATGTGCTCCATGTGTAACGGTTATCATCGGAAAAAATGGACACAATGGACTCAGCTCAAGTTGTTGACAATATTATTTGCTATTTACATAGTGCTAATCCTCCTAGGAAAGGTATGTGTTCAACTACTCTTCCTTCAGTTGTGGCTAGATAGTTTGACTGATGGAGCTTTTTAATGTGGATATAGCAACCTATTAAAATCGTCGAAGAAGCTACCTCGCACTTTCTGTCCACTATTCCTTTCCTCTTACTACTACATTCTCTAAAATTGAACGGAGAGAATACACCAACTAATTTGTATCATTTAGTCTATTGTCCTGATATTTTTGTTACGTTGTTTATTTAACAATAAAGATGAGGAAAATAGTCCAAATAATCCAAAAAAATACAAAAATTCAGTCTCATTGCAAAAATTCAGTGAAATAGTAAACCAATTTATATTCTAAAACTTGAAGTAAGTTTTTGTGTCACTCCTTCTTTCCAACGATTAGCTATCACTAATTTTGTTTCCCGATTTTTCAAAGCAGCTGAATTTGTACTTTTAAAAATCTCATGTGTATGTCCAGAGGAAATCTATCCATACATATATGAAGGGTAGTTGTGTGTATGTATTGGCGGGTGTATGTATGTCGTGGAGAAAACTACAAAAATACAATAATTAACAACAAAGTTTATATTTATACACATTCACTATCACCAGATCTTGCTTTTTGAACAAAAATAATCAAGAATTCATTCATATTTGTGAAGATAATTAAACAATAAAGTTTAAATAATATCAGCAAGGAATTTTTGTTTGTTTGTTGTATTTAATATTTCAGGTAGGAGATATTAATTTTTCTTTTCAGAGTGTCATCTGTGCACCTTTTTTTTTTATACCTCACCAGGCAGGATCAATGCAAGATCTTTTTATATAGGGATTTTAATGGGGCATCCTGTGAGGATCCAACTCAATTGTCTGTGACTATGCTACAAGCTGCGTGCACATGTTAATTTCTTCATCAATTGAAAATTCATCTCACGGATAATTGATTTGAGAGCGCGAAGAAGATTAAATGAAATAGGATATCTGTGATTAACCCTATATCAAAAAGGGACGATAAGGAGGATCACCGATCAATGATTAATACCACACTAAAAAGAGGCGAGCTTAACGCCACGGTTATCGTCGAATGAATTGGAATTGATGACCCGAGTAGAAATCGTGTATGCGGTTGTTTGCGTTACACTTCGGAATAATGCCCTGGAAAATGTCACAATCCCAACGATTATGGAATAAATGTTTTAAGTCCTGTGCTTCCAAGTATTAAAAATGCATTTCTCGCCTTTTCAATTGATTTATAGACGTATACTTATCTTGTATACTTATCTCATATAGTATCTGGGTAGCTGTTATCTTTTATAATTACGAAAACTAGCGAAAAAATAAAATACTCTCCGGGTGGTGTAAAAATCAATTTTTGAAAGACATTGCCTGACTGCGGTGGGGGGTGGGGTAACAATCCAATGTTAGTGGGTTTGTATCGTAAATAAGTAAAATCTTCAAATTTATTAAAGGAGTAAAAAAAGAAATTAAATCAATCAGAAATGGAAACTTAGTTCTGTTCCCTTCAAATGAAATGTTGCGTGCATCAATTAATTATTAATTAAATAATTAGTCTTGTTACTGAAAAAAGAGCGAGAGTAAAGTAGAATATTGACGATTTTCGCCATTGTGCCATAGTTTGAGAGGTAGTTTCGGTAGCACACAAACGGAGACCGAATATTCATCGTTAATAGATATTATATATAAATATTACATACTTTAACAGGAAGAGTTATGTATGTACAAAGAATCGTTTCTTTATCATTGGTGCGGCAACCACTCTAGAAGAAACATTCTGAATTTAAGTTAATTAAACCCCTTCAAAAACTGATCATGTGTCGCATTTAATATCATGTCGGAGTTTGGTAAATAAATACCCATCATGAATTACATCACTTCAACACTCATGTAGAAGGGGTTCCTGTGGGGTTATACTGTAATATATTCAATGATTCAGGAAAAATGTTAATGCGAAAAAAGTTTAATTCTAAATCAGAGTAGGTGACCTCTAGGGATGGCGGAGGGAATATGATGATGAAAAAAAGTACGATTGAAAGTTAGGTACGAATAGATTATCGGTTTCCCATTATTGTCTCGAGATAAACAAACGTACAAGCTACATTTTTAAAGACTTTTTTCTTTATAAACAATTTTGCTAAAAATCCAGACATTATGGTGACAGAAACGAGCAAGACTTTGATTTTGTTTGAGATATGGAAGTCCTCTGGAACGGGTGTGTGATCAAGGAACATTGATAGTAGAAACGGTCACCCAAGAGAATAACAATCAGAATCGAACACGTTTTTAGAATGTTCTAGGATGTTCTGGAAAATTCTGAAAAAAATTGTTGAAACGGCATTTGTCTTAGATTTGTTAGAGTGCAGACCGGGGCGACGAGGGATTCAGTTAATAAGAGTCACTTAGTTGAATTAGTTAAATTGGAGTCTTGACACGACGAGATACGCACAGGCAAACTTAAGTTATACATATACAGAACTGAACGAAGAAAAACATCTGAACGATGAAGATTGTCTCTCTCGCCTTTGAATTCTACCGAAAGAATAAATTCTCATGAAAAGAAATTTCGATATATTTTATCACAGAGAGAAGTATATGTGAATGAAAGCTTACTGTCCCGTTCCCAAACAGCAGTAGACTTACCGACAGAAAACGAGAGAAAGATTGTTTGTTAGTGTAAACCAATTGACAATGAATATAACGTTAATTTTTCATAATACATGGTGTGTCAAAAAGTTCCGAAAATCTTAATACTTTTTTTACACACATTATATATATATATATATATATATATATATATATATATATATATATATATAAAAAGGCACGCACACAAACAGAACACAGACACACACACACACATGGTGATGGGACTTAAGAACACCACACACACACACAACAGGACAACAGTTGATTTTGATAGACAGTAAATTTACACACCCACGCCCATAAACAATCAAACGATATATGGAATGTTAATCTCAGACACATATTAATAAAACAATTTTAAAAGGGAATCAGATGGTCCTGTAGGTAAATAAAAAACCATGCTTAGAGGGCGAGCCAAATCTGGAATAATGATTTTAAAAAAAGGAAATGAACAGACACACAGACACAAGTGTGCGCACACACTTACATACACACACAAACACATACATAAACAAGCACCCCCCCCCCACACACACACAGAATTTGAAAGAATGAGACAGAACAAAAGAAACAGCCACTAGCAACATCTTCAGTTCTAGTGATCTTCTGTGGAAGGGATTTTTATCCCGAAATATTAAGAATTAAGAATAAATCATAGATTAACAAACACCACCACAGTTACCTTCTTTTTTCTTTACAATTGCATTGTGCTAGCCTTCAAAACCAATCAACAAACCGTATATATATATATATATATATGTGTGTGTGTGTGTGTGTGTGTGTGTGTGTGTGTGTATGTGTGTGCGTGTGTTTGTTTGTGTGTGTTTATTTATCAATGTGTGTGTCATCCTTGCTAATTTCTTATATTCATGGATGAATATTAAGGAAACATATCGATAATAATATAACGAATTTCTCATCTAATAACTACACGTTGCGACGGTCACATAGATCGTTTCATAATATGAAAAGTTTTATTTTTTGAGGTTTCTTGATAAACAAACAAAATACTTAATATAAATATTACACACATTGATTCAAATTACTTATTGTGTGACGAAAGAACAGTCATGTATTGAAATAATTATTACATGAAACGATATATTAAGCCTACTTGCCAACATTGATTTCTCGTTATGTTTAATTCAATGTAATTTTCTTTCTCCTAAAAGCCTTGAGAAATGCGACCATTTTGGGGAAAAATGAATAAAAGCGAATCTTTAAAACACGACAATAATGTTGAATGGAAGGAAAGTCATGGGAAAAATGAGAAAAAAGTCTAAAGATTTTTGGCCTTTATTCTTTGTTAAATAATGGAAGAGAAACAATTTAAATTGGATTTCAAAGTAAGTAGAGTGGCCCATATAGCTCAGAATGGAAAGAATGGCGGGCACTGTAATTGAATATAATGTACATATTTCTATACAAACCATTAAGAGTTATAAGTGAATATAATAAAAAAAAATTAAATTCGGTTTGAATATATATGTTTTAAATAATTTTTAGCGAAGATGGAATTGTAGAAATGATAAGAAAAGAAGGTAAGCAAGGAAGAGTACATAATTGTCTTAATATCATTATTTTAGTGAATGTATCGACGAAATAAGGTTTTATAATGTAATGCGTAAGTGAAATAATATACTACTGATATAATTATTTCATTTCTTGTCTTTGTAATTTTGTTGCACCTCATACGGCGAGCAATCTATATGTGAATGTGTGGTCCGCTCAGTTATTATGCGTAGATGTTCTCGTTCATTGAATAATGAAATCGTTAGTTCATATTGTTATTGGAATAAATAGGATGTTGTCTGACATAGGTTAGTTTTAATTAGGTATTTAGAATAATCAAGAAATTAGAATAATGTTAGTAAAATGTACAATGGTTCAAAAATAAGTTTCACGCAGAGTTTTAGTTGATGAATTTTAAATCACTCATCTATCCAACTATCTATCTATCTATTTATCTGTTATCGACTTTCAACGTAGATAGCCAACATTTCAGTTATATATATATATATATATATATATATATATATATATATATATATATATATATATATAGATGATAGTCCATAACAGATATATAGACGGATGGATCGAAAGATAGATATGAGAGCGTGATCTCTCCGTCATCAAATAGCTGTCTAAAGATATATATATATATATATATATATATATATATATATATATATGTATATATGTGTGTGTGTGTGTGTGTGTGTGTGTGTGTGTGTGTGTGTGTGTGTAATGCATCAGACAGACAGTGAGGGAATTTAAACTCATTTCACTAGCGCTATACCAAGTAGATTGTTTAGCCGTGGACCGGCACGTCTACCACCAGCTCGTCCCTTTACTGCAAAGATCCCTGTGCTAGGCATACGATGAGTTGGCGAGGGCCGCTATCGAACCCGGACCCTTGAGGTTCCTAGTCTAGTGCTCTATATATTTGTATATATATATATATATATATATATATATATGTGTGTGTGTGTGTGTGTGTGTGTGTGTGTGTGTGTGTGTTTATACATATATTGATATATATTTTTATTAGGATGACTCCTTCGATGTCGCAATGGCTTCTTTTGACAGCACCGACATTTGTGACCTAATCGGGTTATTCCACCCCTACTCATTAAATAAAAATTCCCAGGACCCACCTTCGGGATTTACCTTGATGATGGTCTATGTCTCTTTCGTAAGTGCAGCGGGCATACCTTAGATAAACTCCGTAAAACTTTAACCACTCACCTGCACGACATGGATTTTAAAATTACTATAGATACACATTTAACGAAAATAATTTCCTAGATGTTATTTTGAACCAAGAAAACGGAATGCATAAACCATACCATAAACCTAACAAGAAACTTAAATATATAAACATAGGCTCCTGCCAATCGCCTATATTTTGGAAAAATACTCCTTAGTATTAGCGGCAGAATCTCTAACCTATTAATAGATAAACATCGCTCACCCCACCATAAATACCTTACAATTTTTTACAGAAATACAATAAAAAAAACAGTTACTCCGGTGGGTTATCCATGAAATCCATAATAACAGCCAGACCTAAACCTAATGTTCCTGTAGAATCAATAAAGACTGTCCGCTAAAACAAAAATGCAGTATGGAATACGTAATATATGAAGTGACAATAAAACCAGCCGCCTCTGACCACCCCAAAAACCAGCGAAAAAATGTGTGGGAATGGTCCAAGTAGATTTCAAGCAGATATTCTACTCGTTTATTCAATCATTCCTGAACGAGAAAAAGATGGCAGCTACAACGCTCACAAACCGCTTATGGGAGTAGAAGGACCAAACGACCTCATAGTGTGGAAGATTTTAGAACAACCCAAACCATATATAAATGAATCTATGAGATATTCCAGATCCTACAGGGACTAGATTCAACGCAAAATCACCCAAACACAAAATCGGAAATATTGAGAGCTTATCCACACAGAAATACATCTGTATTAATAACATGGACTGAAAGAAATAACAACAGAAAATCAACCACCTTAACAGCAAAATTACACACTTATAAGGACACGCAGTCAAATAAAACAGGAACGCTATTTATAACAGATATTCATTTGGATGACATTTACAAGGCGGTTTGTCTGAAGATATAATGCTTTGAACCGATGGTAATGAATCAGCCATTAAATAGTCTGTTAGTTTGTTTTGTTTTACGGCATATCAACCTCAGTGGGTCATTTAATGCCGATAAAGTTTTGAAATAAATCAATTCTTAATGGATAATACAATTTTTTTTAAAAAAAATACATTTTTCTATTTAACCCATAGATGGGACCCTAACAGGTACTACCACTCCGGGTCAGAGTGGACCAGGGAGCAATGGTGCTCCACATTCCCCAAACCTCCAAAACTGGAACCTCACCATCAGATAGAGTTTAACGTCATTCCCAGGACATGTAAACCCGCAGCCACCACCTTCTAGCACCCATATGATAAAAAGGGTTTGGGGCTTGCCATAAGGGCAATAGGGTTGGGAAAATCATATAGGTGCTAGGGCTTAACGTGACCAGCCGATTGTTCGGAGGGGGCCTCTCCGACCGCCCGTCTAGCCCAAGATAGGGCCAAAGTGGAGTATTGCATGTCATGAACTGCTCATCCACGAGGGCTCTATCCTTAAGCATCACGGGTCGCCACCCACGACCAGCAGGTGGTCCCATTGGGGAGTCTTACCCCTCTCCAGAGATGCAGTCGGTGCATTCTAACGCCCCACTGACAGGGCAGTAAATGTATATAATAATGATGATAATAATGATGATAATAATGATTATATATATATATATATATATATATATATATATATATATATATATAGTCCTTTTATTCACAAATAAATTTGATCTGTTTATAAAAATTAAACATTGAGCTCACAGCGGAACCTGAACTCTACAACAAACTACTGGTAGAGAATAGGGCCGGCCTAGAATCACATTATATCAAGAAACTTATACCTTAAGAAAGTTAATATATATATATATATATATATATATATATATATATATATATATATATATATATATATATATATATACTTAACTTCGATATTTAAGGTATAAGTGCATGTGTCTGCCTGTGTATGTATTTGAGTATCGGTGTCTGATTGTGTGTGTTTGTGCTTGTGTGAATGAATATTTGATACAATAGATATAAAAGAGAAATACTAATTGTTAAATACACTTATATACAAAATAAAATTTAATTACATTTGGACCGATTTTTAAAAAAATCTATCAATTAAAAGTCCAAGATAGTAAAATGTAACATACTAAATATGGGAATTTTAGAAACAGGAGAGGAAAACTATCGTTTAATCATCTCCAGGATAGTTAAAAGATTCTGCAAATAGTTACAGTGTATATTTATTAGCACGTTGTCTACGCAACCAAGGACGATGTGAGATAATGACAACAGCTTCAAGAATGTTAAGGGGTTGTTTGAACATCTCATAGGTGAGAAACTGTCAGTAACCAAGCGCTGTTGACTTCACGTCTTCCCTACATAACTGACTTTTATATATATATATATATATATATATATATATATATATATATATATGCGGGGACCACCCTCGGTGGAATCATTTTCTTCAGGATTAAATCCACTGGATTAATCAAGATAGTGATTAATTGCAGTCGATTTCACGTGTGTGTTTTTTTTGCGATAAACAGTTGATTATAGGTCCGCGGTCGAAGAACGCTGGTTTGAAATTTAAAAATTTGAAAAGGGCTGAAGTTGCATTTTTTTCAAAGGATTAAAATACAAACATTGTTAGAATTGCGCTTTGTGCTGTTGTTTTAAAGGTTTACGACAATGATGGGGGTTGTCTATATTATTATAGAGTCTGTAGTGATTAAAACATGGTTTTATTAATGTATTATGCTATTTATTTTGATTAAAGCCAATAGAATGTGTATATATATATATATACACATGGGGGTGTATTTATACCATTTCAATTGTCTAATTATTAAAATTAAAATTAAAATTGAATTGACCATTTTCACCGGTAAGTCACTTTTTCCATAAATAACACACACACACACACACACACACACATATATATATATATATATATATATATATATATATATATACTCACACAGAGAGAGAGAGAGAGAGAGAGAGAGAGAGAGAGAGAGAGAGAGAGAGAGAGAGAGAGAGATACCAACCCCCATGAGCAGGATATTACACAGTCAATTTTTAATTGTATATTCATCAGGTTTGAATCCAGAGTGTTCATTCTCTTGAATCAGTCACCTAAGTTCTCCTAAGTGTAACGAGGCCAGTCCACCCTATTATTTACCCCTAGCTGGAAGGAAAATAGTTGGATGCATAATTTCTCCAGAGAAATAACGATAATTTTTACATATATAGTCTCCAATGTTAAACTGGCAAGATGTCACTTTCTAACCACGTAGAAATATAGTTAACTATAAGATTCGTTTGGTTAATTTTTAAAAACACCTACTAGCATAAACCTCAACTGAATTTCTCCACATCAAACAAATTATGTTTATACCCGTTTTGTGCTTATGTGGTAATTTCTACTTATCAACAGTCAACAGTCAATTCGTCAAAAAACAAAGAGGGTACCGTTTGGTTCACGAGACACAAATGTTGTGCAATTCAATTCCCTTGTGTTGTCGACTGCTTTTACTGTTAAAATATTGGTGGATTCAAAGCGAGTTTACTCTCGAGGAAATGGCAATAAAGAAAAGACTGTAGACAAACAATCAAAACGATAAGGCTGGGTAATTGTTTTGAAATGGTCTCAGACGGAATTGGCCGGCCTCAGGTCATGATACAATCAGCTTTTTAAGCAGGCCTCTATTGATTTATATAATTCCAAATAGAAGGAAATTGCTCCAACTCCAAATATCACAGTGAGGAATTGATTCCCATTGAAGCTGAGTCAATAAGATTTACAACTGACCTGAAGATATTGAAACAGTTTCCGCGTATTTCCAAGAATTTACGAAACTGTAGTTTAAAGAGAAACAAGCAGATTTTATTCTTAATCTGAACTCATGTGACATATTAAAATATATCTGAAATCTATTCCGAATTGCTTTAATGTCTTAGGCGTGTCTGCATGCATGCTGGATATTTGCAACTAATTCGTCAACCTGATATTTCAAATATTAACCACTTCATCACAGGACAATGGGTGTTACTTGTCTATGACCATCTATCATAATAACATACAAGAGGTTGTACAAGGTTCGACGGTCTCAGTATATATATATATATATATATATATATATATATATATATATATATATATATATATATATATATATATAAATTAATTAGCCAAAATAAAAATAGAAATAATTCTGATTCTATGTGCTGGGTTCCCGGTTTTGATTTCTGTCGGAGGGAAATCGTAGTTATACACCGCTGATGAGACTTAATAAAGTTGAAACAGCTGTACGGTGATCCACGTCGCGCGCATTATTTTAATTTATTTTTAATTTTTTTAATAAAATATACTATAGTGTGAGATGGTCACTGCTTCAGCTTTTGCTGGAATGGTGTACCAAAGGCAGTATTATTGGTAGAGTGCTCAATATAAAATAGAGCTGTTATATAATATAATAAGATAAATATATAAAGGTTTTACATATCTATTTATTAGGGACAAAGGAACAATCACAACCATATTGGTTTCATGCGATGCAATCATCAGGTGAAGATGTTTCAAATGTAAGGAAAATCGAAAAAGTCTCCATTGTAATTTTTTCGATTTTCCTTACATTTGAAACATCTTCACCTGATGATTGCATCGCATGAAACCAATATGGTTGTGATTGTTCCTTTGTCACCTAATAAATAGATATGTAAAACCTTTATATATCTATCTTATTATATTATATATATATATGCGTGTGTGTTAGTATGTGTTTCTGTGTGTTTATGTACAAGTTAGTGTGTGCGTTTAGGTGCATGTGTGTATGTGTACTTGTGTGTTTTCACGCGTTTTGAGATTGATACTCTTATATTTTGTTTGCATATATCAAACACTTTGTTGACAATCAAGTCTCAGAAACGTTTGCGAAGATAAGGTTTTCTTCTTAAAGGGCGGCTTATTTTTTGATGAATTATATCAAGTAAATACAAGTTCTGCATTTAAAACTTCACCACTTTCCAGCGATAACATGCAAACGCTTGCATTGATAATTTATATCATACATCCCTCGGTGCTTTTTTTTTAAATTTCCAAAACATACACCAGAAATTTAAAAAAAATGAAAATACTTTCAGATGTGTTTCTCTAAAAGTTATGAGGAATGTAAATTGAAAAGTTAATAAAATAAAATTGACAAATAGTAAAAATTAACTTTTTTTTACGGTTACATATCGGATGTGCTTCTATATTACATATCACATACTACAAACTATAACAGAGTAATAAGTTAGCAGTAAAGCAAGTATATTTTCCTCATACGTTTACTCATGACATATATGCATGAATCCTGATTTACGCATCCTAGCGTGTGGTATCTCATACCTTCAAGCCTTTGATTTCATACGTTAATGTAGGTCACATATATATATATATATATATATATGTGTGTGTGTGTGTGTGTGTGTGTGTGTGTGTGTGTATACACTAATATATATACATATGTGCTAGGCTAAATATATATATATATGTTATATATATACGCATATATATTCATATATAATATGTGTGTGTGTGTGTGTGTGTTCTTGTATGATTGTACA
>CM042146.1:3951444-3966444 GCA_023376005.1 Doryteuthis pealeii | reverse complement strand
ACAACACATATACGCACACATGGATACACACACACACACACACACACACACACACACACACACACACATATATATATATATATATATATATATATAGTCATCCTACTATCAAGACTCCTTAGTGTGATTAGACTTCAGACGGCTTGAAAACTCGACTGATTTATAATCAGTCAGAGTTCTTAACCACTGGGCCATCATCAGCACCGACAGGCAAATTCTACCTGATGAATATATGCAGAGGTATATATGTCAAGGTCGCAAGAGAGCTAATATTCATTTAATAGGAGAACCTTGCTATTTTCTAACCGTAACGGTGACCGTCAGCTAAATTCCTTCAGAGAGCTCTACCAGTTGGGAGCATATATTTATATATAAACATATAGCTTTATATACTATTTATATAATATGCTCATAGGCGAGAAACTGACAATCTCTATGCGCTGTCGACTGTGGAGTCACTGCCATGTTGCACTGTCACAGATGTCCCTGAACATGTTGATGTGCCGGTGTTTTGTTGCCGCTGCTTTCTTCTAGACCTCTTAGCTTCATGTTGTTGTGTCAGGGTGACTTCTGACATGAACAGTTCTCTACGGAGATTCTGCCGCCACTGAGGACGGTCCAGAGCCAAATCTTCGCAGCTTGAAGGGGCAATGCTAAAGCACCTGATATCATTCATGCTGACATCCTTGAATCGCAGATCGGTCGACCAATCTTTTACCAGATGAAAGCTCTGCATAAAGGATGTCTTTCGGGATTCGTCCATCATCCATCCGACATACATGACCCAGCCATCGGAGACTGTTGGGATTTTTAATATATAAGGTGTGTGCTAGATCCCCGCCTGTACTTATAGACTAGGCGATATCATGTGATCTATTCCTTGGCCAATCACTGGCAGTACTCTGAGGCTGATACAATACTTAACCCCGACCCTACTGGTCATAATTACGTCATAGACGAAGGACATAGGATTAAATCACTGGACCTTTACCAATACGCAGGATATGACTTATACGATTACAAAGGATCACCAAAGGATTCCATAACATAGGTCTTTCTTTAAGTCCTATTTCAACTGGCCAAGTATGGCACTTAAAAACTTTACAGAGACGACGTTGTCTCAGTAGATAACACAAAATGGGGAGTTGAATATATACACGCTTATACACGCTTATTTAGGGCACCTCTCGTGGTGTAATGGTTAGCAAGTTAGGTTTACAGACCATTGCTAGTGGAGTTCGATTCTCATTGGAGCCCATACTTCTGGCCTTGTGCCATATCTAAGCAAGCTTAGTAATAACTATGCATGCTTATTCATTAATCATTATTGCACATACACGCTTATTCATTATTGTACATACATATGCCCACTCAGAGAATAAATATTTCATAGTGTTCCATTATTTGTAATGAGTTGCATTCTTCATATATCAGTCATATATATATCCCTGTGCTAAAACTATGCTAATTTTAGTAATTGATTTTTCATAACCGATAGCAATGTCCTTGAGCTTTATATTCATTTGCTTATAAAAGTTATCAAGATTTACAATGCTTAATCTGTGAGGGGCCGGCGGATCGCCTTTATAGTCTTAAGTCTTATAGTTTTGCCTATGGAAGTATTTCGTGAGGAAAAGCAGTTACTCATTGCTGTAAGCCTCTTGCCAGATATCTGACGGCTACAAGAATTACATTGCATTAAACAAATATCAAGGAAGAATCTCAAACTAATATGTGTATGAAATGAACGTGAGTTTATAATTAATGAAAAATCCTTCGTTCCCTTTCCGATCAGATATTTCATATTTTAATTATGTAGTGCCGTCGAGTATACACAAGTATGCTGATATCTTAAGTTATTGTAATGAATTTCAATTGCTAAATATTGTCTATGTATTTGGGTTGGTCTTAGTTTGAATCAATTTGAATGAATTATCTCATATATGCACACAATATATATATATATATATATATATATAATATATATATATATATATATATATATATATATATATAAGAGAGTTTTATCATTTGCTTGAAGCATTGTGTATATATAGGTTAGGAGGTTGATTTAGAAGGCTATCACAATGCAGATGTAAAGAAAAAAATACGGTAACAATGGTATTGTGTGTTAACCTGTATTTTATTCTTGAATTATCGAGATAATATCTCTTTTTCAAAAGATCATATATTGGTTAGGAGGTTGATTTAGAAGGCTTTCACAATGCAGGTGTAAAGAAAAAAAATAACACGGTAACAATGGTGTTGTGTGTTAACCTGTATTTTATTCTTGAATTTTCGAGATAAAATCTCTTTTTCAAAAGATCACTGGAACTGAAGTAGTCTAGTTATGGCATTTTTATTTAAATGATTTTTTTTAAATGATGGTATTTTTATATAACTGTATTCTCGTGTTGTATGTTTACATGTGCGTATGTTGTCATGCGCGTGTCCATGAAAATGCGTGTTGGCTGTGACGTATAACTGTATCCTAGCGCAGGAGTGCACTTGTGTATGTGCGTACGAAAGAGCGTATTTGTGTTGATGTGTAATATTTCGTGTTGAATGTAATATAAATCAATTCAATCATTTATTACGTTCTCACACCCGTATTCACTATACTCTCTATCTTCCTTCATTTCTTGTTATATATTTTCTGTTATCATGTCCTTTTCCTTCCCTTTCTTTCTTTATAATAAATACGGAATGATCCAATATTTAGCTGACGTTAAGACGTTCATAAGAAATGAGAATTTGTCGGAGGGCAAGAACAAAAAATCAGGATTTACATTTTTGCATTTTATCTTGGATAATTAGACGGTCTCATTCTTAACCAGAGGTTGTTTCAAGATGATTACATTCGGAAAATTAAGCAACAAAAGTATTAATATATATATATTGTCACATCATCACCAACACATGACAGATTGGCGCAGAAAACCGAGCGTCCAACGCTTCCTTATCAAACAAGGCACGAAAAGGAGTGAAAAAGAAAGAAAAGAGAGCCAGAACGAAGGAGAAACAACAGCAACTCTAGCAAGCATCACTTTGTTTGCAGTTACTGCACCAGAGATTGCTATTCAAAATCTGGCCTTTTCAGCCACTCCTGCATATGCAGTTAAAAAATGGACACTGTACCATCGTCTTTAGCAGACTAAAAGCCAACATATATATATAGGTGTGTGTGTGCAAGCTTGCGTGCGTGCGTGTGTTGTTTGTGTTGTGTGTGTGTGTGTGTGTGTGTGTGTGTGAACATTATTTAACTCGGAAAAACAAAGGAAAAAACATTTTAAACATTCTAGCAAAATAATTGTGAGGATAAAGGAAGCGAATTGCAGTGTCAAATTTGTCGTATATATTCAACGTACAGAATGACAAATTGAATGAATTTGGCACGCAAACAGGTGTTGTTTCTGTGTGGGCTGACTTCTGATTTAGGTCGGAAATTTAAAACGGAAAGTTTTTGATGTTCCCCAAAGACAGTTTTATTACAGTCTATGAATTAACGTTTTTGCGAATTGTGTTACGGTTTTAGGGGATTATGGTTGTTTTTAATTACGTATTGTTAAAAAAAATAAACAACAAAAAACCCAAATTACTATACATTTAATGTTGAAAAATATTTTTTTTAAACTGAGTTTAATTGAAATTATACATTGCAATACTAACACAAACAACTGTCTCAATAAAAGATTCAATAATTAATTTCAATGGTTAATTAAATGTATTGTAATTTGGGTTTTTTGTTGTTTATTCTACGCCGATTTTTGACACAAACAAAACTATTCTGACCTGGCTGTTTCCCCGATACATGGGCACGAACCCACACAGTGTGTATATGAGTGTGCCTGTGCGTGTGTATTTATTTTAGTTTCGTTTAACCTAGATATACCCAAAATTCCTCTGCTACATTTTTAAAACGAATTAAAATTAATTAAATCTATTATTTAATGTCAAACCTTTGTCTAAAACGATAAGTAGTAACATAATGACCATTATTTAAAAAAAAGAAAAATATCATTACATATGCAATTTATTTTTAATACATTTAAAACGATCTTAAATTCTTATAGGATTTCAAATATTCTTTTGTGACGCCAGTCCTGAAACTTTTCTGACATACCCCGTATGATGGACTTGAGGCTTTTCCTCGTAAAGGAAATTCTATTTTTTTCCTGGGACTTGAGATATTCCGAATGTAATCGTTGTTTTAGATGTCACTTTTCACGAGAACTTGACCTTTTCATCAGCCTATGTAATCATTGGTATTGTCAGTGTGACATTTGGAGAGAATTATAGGAAAAGAGAACAAATGAAACGTATTTGATCATTCGATACGGATATTTCTGAAGCAATGGCGTTGAGAGGCAATACACAGAATCTATTATCTAGGGCCATTTATTGTCAGAAACAAAAGCAACAAAAACAAAAAAGGTAAGAGAAATAATAAATACATTTTTTAGGATTTGTAATAAGTAGATGTTATGATTAGAATGTAGGGCCGGTTATGCTCCATCTGAAGAGGATCCATCTAGTAAAACAAAAGTTCCGGGATCGATACCGGTACTCGCTAACTCAGCGGATAAGTAGCACAGCTTAGATAATCTTATATGTGCGGTAAATTGGGGATCTGATGGTAGCTGTGACGCGCTAAATCAGATGCAGAAACAATCTTACTGTTCAGCTCGAGTGAATAGGGAATATTTGTCTCATACCCCACTTGTATGGACTGGGAACAAGGCCTCGTTTTAATCTGGGCCCACCCACAAGCCGAAGCTCATGTGTGGGAAAGAACAAAAATTGCGTCCGTCCCCTCGGCATTCCTCCTCAACGGGGCGCCTCAGGCACTGGGCAATAAACCCAGCCCTGCCCCTTCAAATCAAGGGGGCAGGTATTGCCTGGGGGATAGCCTCCTGGGATCGACGCTAATTATTTGTACTTTACCATGATCCAATGGCCGAAGCACACTGGACCCCCGCCCCGAAGGACGAGTATGTCAGGGAAGAACGCGCGAGTGAATAGGGGATAGACTCCCTCACTGTCTAACTGATACCGAAAATAGCCCATTGTGCCAAATTTAGTTTTACAACATGAAAGTGAATCTGTAATTTGGAGATATATTCCCGTATTTATTGACACCAAATAATATCTCTGTAGGAAATGGATTAAAATCTGTTTGAGTGTCGGGTCTTAATTCTCCTCTAATGTCTGCTTCTATCGGGTTTCTATTGGGTTTATTTTCTTTGTATTGCAGAAGGAGTTTCTCTTTCCGGATGCCTGTTTTTCTTTGTCTGTCTGTCTCTGTCTCTGTCTCTGTTTCTGTCTGTCTCTCTCTCTCTCTCTCTCTCTCTCTCTCTCTCTCTCTCTCTCTCTCTCTCTCTCTCTCTCTCTGTTATATACTCCATTGAACATCGTCGGGTATATAATCGAGAGAGGAAACTCGAGTGATAAGAAATTTATTTATCAATAGTAGGTACAAGTTATAAAGAATAAGTAAAAGAAAAACTTTATTTTTGTTAAACTACTATTGAAGGGAGGCCATGCCTAATAGCGTGAAGCTAAGCCCATGGACATGACCACCTTGGACGCTCACAGGAACGATACAAGACACACCAGACAACACAAACATAATATATATATATATATATATATATATATATATAATATATATATATATATATATATATATATATATATATATGAGACAAATTAGCCGTGTGAGAATCTAAATGCAAATCTGTTGTTTTTAAGAGGCAATAAAATGCTTTTTCAAAAGTTTTTAAGGACAAAATAATTTACCGAAGCAAGCTTCACCTTTTCCTCCTTTTCTTAGTGAGAGAGAGACAGAGAGATAGAGACAGAGAGATAGAGAGACAGAGCGAGAGAGACTAGTTCTTCTTTACTACTTCTAGTCGCCATGTTTTCTCTTCTACTTCTTTGGTCGTTATCTTGTCGTCTGGTTGCTATGGTCTTCTAACTGCTTCTTCTAAGGGTTTCTTCTAAGCGCTAACTTTTTAGTCAGGCAATTAATTAAACCAGACATTTTTTTCCTCAATCAAGATTTATTTAGTCCATTCTCATTCGCCACGCGGGTGAGAATCAACCTCGCAGTAGCACATGTACACTGCTTCCATCTCGGGTTGAAACTAATTCTCTAAAACTAATTAATCACGTGGCGTGTGATATTCGCGCTCTAGGGTTCAGAGAGCTATAACCGTCCTGGTAGTTTTCCATTCCCTGATCTGTAAACCAATAACTCCCTTGAATTCTCGCTACAGTGTTTGTAGTGAATTGTAACATCTGTTTTATCTTGCTCTTTTTAACTCATAGAGACTCAACCCGGAGACATTTTCTTGTGTATACATTTTTATTCACCCAATTTGATCCTCCGGATACATTGTTGATCCGCATACAGCGTGGTGATAGGAAGGCAGAGTTAGAAAAAAACATGTCTTCTCCAAATCCGAGACTCCATACTACTAAGTTCAAATGTAACTTTCTCGGTGTCGCCTCTTCTCGTATCATCTAAAAAATCAGACGCACCGTTCCAGATTTTCCTGGATTCAAGGATGATTTCATTTAAAATATATATCGCCAGAATATATACATAGATCAACACAACTCTTATAATAAAAAAAGAAAATAAATGATTAGATTTTTGGATACATTTGATAACCCTAATATCACTAAAGAGTAACAAATGCAATATCTCAAAGTTGAACTTTCTTCCCGTGCAGGAGAATACGACCATTACATTAATGTTGTACTTTATTCGCGATCGAAAAGGTAAGGTTACACCGAAATATAGCAGAATCAACATTTTTCTCGTGTTACATTCTCTATATATTAATTGTAGATACATTTACTTTTTTTTTCAATAATTTCTTTTATTCACGTTAGTTAAATATATTGGGCATATGACTTTCATCTATCTATATGAAAAAGCATACGCAGAACCCACACTTGAATATATATATATATATATATATATATATATATATATATATATATATTGGAGGATATGTGCTTAATTGAAGTCATACTAATTTTTGAAAATTAATTATTTAATAATTAATGAATTTAGGCGAGCATATATGTTCAAATGTAAGTCTAATATATGCCCGCCTAAATTCATTAATTATTAACTAATTAATTTTCAAAAATTAGGTATGACTTCAATTAAGCAAATATCCTCCAAAAATTGCCGGCTAAAAGCCATATCAAATAAACACAGTGTTTATTTATGTACTTTCATTATATATATATATATATATATATATATATATATATATTGATTATACAGTTTGCTGAATTTATGAGTAAAAAGTGCTCATTACATTGATAAAATATGTATATCTAAGTTAGTTTGGCGGTGACACGAAGTCAACGCGCTTGGTAACTGGCAGTTTGTCACCTATGTGATTTTCTAATCTGGTCCTGTATCCTCTTATATATATATATATATATATATATATATATATATATTGCTTTAAAATAATGTATGCATTGACGAGTCATATTTCGATATTTGTTCTTCCTCTGTTTCTCTATTTCTCTCTCGCTTACTACTCTCTCTCTCTCTCTCTCTCTCTCTCTCTCTCTCTCTCTCTCTCTCTCTCTCTCTCTCTCTCTCTCAACCCCATACACACCCACACGAACACTCACTTTTGTATGTAATGATGCTGATTATTTTCTTCTATACAAAATTACTCACTATTCGAAAAGCAGAAAACGAAATGACATTTCTGATTTCATCCATTCCTTACATTCTCCATTTAACACAGTTTTTTTTTTCTTCATCTTCTTCTTCTTCTCGAAAATGCATACTAACCCTCTTATAATATGTTGGAACAAATCCATAGTGAAAGTCTGCTAGTCTGCCTTTGGCGCCCGCCTTTAGTATCGGGCGAGTAGATGGAGTCTACCATTCAAGAAAAAGCGACGTTTATGGCATACTCACCTTTTCACTTACCTGAAGCTCCTTAATGAAATCAATAGCATTCTACCAGACTTTGATAACCGAAGACGTTACCTGAGGGCATACTTTGTTGCAAAGTTTATCTGCAGTGAGACTGGCATTCAACTCAAATATAAATAACATATGAATAGACGTGTACTCTAATGAAAAAAATACGCCTGTCTTGCTGGAAGCTTCTCAAAAACGATTTCTGCTTTGCTTTTTTCTGATTATTCAATACGCGAAAAATCCGTGAAAACCAACGTTAACGCTAATTAAAATGCACCAGGGAGAAGGCACACTTAGCTTTATGGTTATTGCCGGTAAAAAATGAAATCGGTGTTCAAATACTGGACGAGGTAGTTCACGTTTTCACTTCGCTTTTAATATTCTTGGGAAATGCATTGAATGTTATAATAATCATAGAAACCGTTTATTGTAGTAATAATCATATTTTCAATTGAGGTGCGTACTATAACGGTTATCGTTGTAGGAAATGTACACGATTCCTCGAGATCAAATATTCGAAGACTCTGTTTGCATTTCACATGGTGTTTATACTCTTGGGAAAGGTATGTTTCAAAGAATTTTCCCTCTAGTTATTGGTAAATAGTAGGCCGGGCTGGGCTCATTAGCCTTGGTTAGGCATCTATGATAATTTAATTATAACAACGTTTGATATATTTACTTAAGTGCTATTGGGAAATACTTCAATACGCAAATAGTATAATAATCTTGATTTAACTCTCTTTCACTATTTTTCTTTCCTTCTTTTCATTATGTTCAATTGAAACAGATTAGTATTATCGCCCCTGCGTGCTCATCCCCTCTCTATATATTTCCCTTCTTTCTTTCTTTCTTTCTTTCTTTCTTTCTTTCTTACTTTCTTATTATATTTTATGTGTAGTATCTCCTTTTTCTTCTCTTTCTTTCTTCCTTTCTTTCTAATAAAAACAGAATAGTCCATTATATAAAACAGGTTTCGACACTCATAATAAATAATAATTCAGCTGATAAGCAACACCAGATATTCAGTATTTATATTTTTGCATTTCATTTTGGAAGATCTGGACAGTCTCATTTTAACCAGCGGGTGTTGCAAGGGGATAACGTCCGTACAACTACGGGACACGAGTATTGAAATATGGATGTTTTGTCTCAGATTCGTGCTTAGTCTGTTTTTCATGGATTAAAAATAACTATTAGAAGGAACGTTTTCAAAGAGCGGTGAGTCCTTACTTTTGGCCAGCGGTTGTATACAACCCACCACAAGAAGCGACGTTCCAGAGTTCTAAAGGTTAATCAGTCTTGAAATAAACATTCTTTGGTGAGCTGCCGAAGGCCAAAAGCATTTGAGATTAATTCAAAATTGATAAGAATCCAAAACTGTCATAGCGCCACCAAAAGATCGTTGACTGAAATGCTGATTATGAAGATAAAATAGATACATGCTCAAAGTTTTAAATGGTGTAAACTGTTGGAATTTTTTGTTAAAAGGCGTGTGCCAGATGGCTACTTTTACATATAGAATCGCCGACTACCATGTGACCAGCGAAGGCAACCTCTTACCCAATCACTGGTAGTGCTGCTGCTGCTGGTTGTTGTATTTATACTGGCCTGATTCTGGTCTTAGATCACTACTTGCTTGGATCTTCTTGGACGTCGGAACCAAAGGATACTTACCACAGGACTTACTGTCTTATCCAAAGGATTCTGTATTGCGGGACTTATTCACTCACCAAAGGATTCTAGATTTCAGGACTTACTTACTTTAAGTTCTTACAACTGGTCAAGAATGGCGGTCAGAAATTCAACATATACATCGTTGAAAATAAACAATAAACGTTTCTGTGATTTCTAAATATTTTCAAGACCTTATCCTTGTGATTACCCACGTATATTTCATATATATTTCATTATTTTGTAAATATATTCTAATTGTTCCATAGAATGCTGCAACATATTATTTAACAGCGTGTATACTAGTTAAGAACAAAAGTTTACTTTTTCTGCTATTTTTAAAGCCATTAGACTAGGGTATAAGGTTTACGCTTGTGGGAGAGTCTGGTTTTACGATTTAATTAGTTTTGAAAGTGTATTCTTCTTAAAATAAGTATTCTTTGGTGAGGAAATGAGGCCGAATTCATTTGAGATTAATTAGAAACTTATATGACTTATAGAAATATTTTCCGACAATATCATTTACCAACGTATAGATATTATTTAATTTTTACACTTAACAACAGATACACGGACATTATAATATATATATATATATATATTATATAATATATGTGCTTAATTGAAGTCGTACCTAATTGTGAATGTTAATTAATTAATAATTTTTAATTAGGCGGACATACCTATTTTAAATGTAAGGCTAAACAAATCGAGAAAAATCAATCTCTGTTATGTACATTGCGGCCTATTAGGCCTCATCAGCAGAGCTATAGATAGGGACCGCCTTGTGCGTGATTCGAAACCCGACTGTCAAGCTGACAGGCGAGCATTTAACCCCAACCAAGGCTTTCTTAGATTTTTTCGTTTTGTTTAGAAAGTAGGTTTCTGTTCCTCTATAAGTGACTTCTACAGGTATGTCCGCCAAAATTTTAATTATTTTTAATTAACTTTCAAAATTAGGTACGACTTCAATTAAGCACATATCTCCAAAAATTGTCGGCTAAAAAAAGCCATATCAAAAAACACATCGCTGTGTATTTACTTCTCATATATATATATATATATATATATATATATATATATATATATATATATATATATATATATACTTTCTGTATTGTTTGAATATTGGTTTATTAATAGATTGAGCGTTATAGAGTTATTTTTTAGTATTCTCATTATTACTATCCTTCTTATTGGTTTCGAATATTAAACTTTCGCTAATAAGGAGGAAAAAATAGTTCATCAGGGTATCGATGACGTCAAACATGACATATCTTTGCTGATCAAATCCCGTTGCTGTATATTCTATTGCACACTTTCGAATCCTCGTTTAATTTCATGATTATTGAGACAAAAAAGAAAATATATAATCACTTTTTTTACCGCACGATCGATGAGATAAGTTGACAAAACAAAAAAAATCCCACCTCGTTATAATGACACCTTTTTTAAACTTTTAAATCACACTTTGTATTTTCAGCAAATTCTTATCAGTCAATAATAGTAAACTATTTGAAAAAAACATATCGTCGCTTCAACTTTTATTTCAAATAAATCCGATAAAAATATATTTAAAGAAAATAACTGATTAGATGAATTTTCACTTACAAAAATAATGTTCTTTAAATGTAAATTAAAATGGTTTCAATTGGTTTGGTTCCTTTTTTTAATGACATATAAACCATCGTGGCCAAATCCTCCTTGTAGTCGTACTATTTAACCTATATCTGAGTGCTACACCCTGGACCCGTCAATGAACACGAACACTTGTATTCATGAAAATATAAGAGGATCTCTTTATTTCCTTGGTTGTGTGCAGACTGAGAGTCGTTAGCAGGAGTTACGCAAACGTGGAGCATTCGGCAGTTCTCTTCAAGTGATTTCGGACATGATCTTTTGGTTTGCCAAATCGATTTCTACGGGCCTTTTTTATTGTAGTCTGACTCCCGGTGTCACGCCTCTTTGATCGTGACACCTACGCAGTTTTTTCTGTAAACACACCACATCGCCCACGCAACCTGTTTTCATTGGCTATGGGCTACGCCTACAAATGTTTTGCGCCTAAACAGTGTCAAATGTACACTGTGCTAGAAAATGTTAAGAAAAAAGAAAGCACATTGAAAAAGATGTAGCTGGTTTGAATGTGTGTGTGTGTGTGTGTGTGTGTGTGTGTGTGTGTATGTTTGTGTATGCTTGTGAATGTACCTGAGTGTGTGTGTCTGTGCGTATTTACACAGCTCCTCCAATGTGGGTAGGATGTGTTTTAAAGTGGAGTGAAGCTGGTTTGAATTTAGGGTTTTCTTTTTTTTTCAGACTGGTTGCCAAACCAAAGCTAAAGAACCTAGTCTGCTTAAGGTTTTCCTATAGCCGGTGTTTATATGCGATATTGTGTTTGGTTTGGTTTGTTTTGTTTTACGGCATATCAACCTCAGTGGGTCATTTAATACCGATAAAGTTTTGAAATAAATCAATTCTTAATGGATAATACAATATTTTTATAAATACATTTTTCTATTTAACCCATTGATGGGACCCTAAGAGGTACTACCATTCCGGGTCAGAGAGGACCAGGGAGCAATGGTGATCAAGGGGTGCTCTACATTCCCCAAACCTCCAAAACTGGAACCTCACCATCAGAGAGAGTTTAACGTCATTCCCAGGACATGTAGACCCGCAGCCACCGCCTTCTAGCACCCATATGATAAAAAGGGGTTGGGGCTTGCCATAAGGGCAATAGGGTTGGGAAAATCATATAGGTGCTAGGGCTTGACGTGACCAGACGATTGATCGGAGGGGGCCTCTCCGACCGCCCGTCTAGCCCAAGATAGGGCCAAAGTGGAGTATTGCATGTCATGAACTGCTCATCCACCTGGGCTCTATCCTTAAGCATCACGGGTCGCCACGCACGGCCAACAGGTGGCCCCATTGGGGGAGTTTTACCCCTCTGCAGAGGTGCAGTCGTGCATTCTAACGCTCCAGCCGACAGGGCGGGCGATATTGTGTGTGTGTGTGTGTGTGTGTGTGTGTGTGTGTGTGTATGTGTTTGAGTACAAGTTCAAATATCAGTAGATTTATGGCTGAGAGTATGTATGCACACTGCGCAATATTTCACTTTTTCAAATATTGAATTCTATCTTTCTACCTATCAAACGTACTGTTCCATTTTCCTTTTTGAAATTCCATTTCCATTGTCCTCGTTTTGAAGATCTCATATTATTTTCTCCTCTCTCGCGAATTCATACAGGTTACAAAATTCCCCTTCTAAAATAAGTAGGGAATTGCTGTCGATATAAACACAGAGGTCATAAAATATCCATTTCTAAATCGACTTCGTATCAATTTAGCGTCTTTATTATAATATTGTGAGTCAAGACAGAGGAACGTATCGTTTGTAAGTCTTCAGGCGTCAAGAGGCAACGAATAATGCCGGAGAGAATTGGCCGTGAACGAAAAGGAAGCCTCTTCTATTCAAAATTTGATGATGGAGACATATTTTTAATGCTTCGTGAAATAAGCAGCAAACGTATAAGAAATAAAATACCGAGGCCAATTTCTTAAATTTCTTCTGCTTGAAAAACTTCTTACGATTTATTTCTTCAATTTATGACGCCATTTTGGATTATGCATAGGCGCCAAGAGATTCTGCTTTGTTTCATGGTTTTTGCTTTTTGTGTTTTCTTAACGGCATTCGGTATTTGTATCTCTCTCCCCCCCTCTCTCTTTCTTTGTCTCGCAGTATCTCTCAGTATCTCTGTTTCTCTCTCACTCCACTCTCTCTCACTCTCTTTATCCATCTTTCTCACACACACTCTCTTCTCTCTCTCTCTCTCTCTCTCTTCTCTCTCTCTCTCTCTCTCTCTCTCTCTCTCTCTCTCTCTCTCGTCTCGCACCTACGTTCTGCACGGACAGTATATACCCATAACTCACAATATTTCTGTCTTTCTGTCTCTGTCTCTGTCTGTCTCTGTCTCTCTCACACACACACAAATATATATATATATATATATATATATATATATATATATATATATAATGAAAATCAGACTTTCAATTTCTATAATTCTTTTATAATACTCCCTTTCAAATAAAACTCTCTAAAAACAATTTCTTCAAAACAAGAGATCTTCTCCTGACGATGACCTAAGGTCGAAACTAGTTGAGAATATATACATATAAGAAATATTCCTGTTTGTCTTATAACTTTTGTTCATATTATATATATATATATATATATATATATATATATATATATATATATTATCGTAATATGCTACAGGTATTTCCAGAAAAGTGTTAACGTCAGAATCTCTCTCTCTCTCTCTCTCTCTCTCTCTCTCTCTTCTCATATATATATATATATATATATATATATATATATATATATGTTTTTATTACTTCTATCTAGGCACCTATGTTCCGCACTGACAGTACATATACCCATAACTCACAATATTTCTCTTTCTCTCTCTCTCTCATTCTCCCTCTCCCCCTCTCTCTCATTCTCCCTCTCTCTCATCCCCCACTCCCCCTCTCTATCATTCTCCCCCTCTCTCTCTCCATCTCTCTGTCATTCTCCCTCTCCCGCTCATTCCTCCATCTTTCTCTCTCTCTCTCATTCTTCTCTTCCTCTCTTCTGATTCTCCCTCTTCCTCTCTCTCTCACTTCTCCCCCTCTCTCTCATTCTCCCTCTCCTTCTTCATTTCCCCCTCTCTCCTAACCTCTCTTTCATTCTCCCATCTCTCCATCTCCTCTCTATCTCTCTCTTTCATTCTCCCTCTCTCCCTCTCCCTTCCTCCCTCTCTCACCCCCCCTCTCTCTGGATGTTTATAATATATCTAAATTTCCTTTATTTCAACTGCTTTTTATAGTTTGTGCTTTGTGTTTTCTTTATTTCTATCTATGAACCTACGTTCCATTTCTAAATGATCTTAAGAAAGTTGTCTGAAGTTTTTCGATTTTGATTCTAACGATCATCATCATCATCATCACCATGACACACTAACAGTACAATACACATAACTCTCTCTCTCTCTCTCTCTCTCTCTCTCTCTCTCTCTCTCTCCCTCTCTCTCTCTCTCTCTCTCTCTCTCTCTCTCTCTAACTGTCTCTATTGGTCATCGCCCCTGACAGATCTTGCGCATAGCATCCGGAATCCACAGGGATCACAGATGTCGTTTTTTTTACTGGTTGATCTATACTGGTGTGTCCATGTGCAGATATTCATAAAAATGTCCACATATGTGTTGTTCCTTGCTTTTCCAGCGGGTCTAGTTTATCTACCTTTAATTGTCTTTTTTGTGATAGGAGGCAAGTGGCCGTACAACTCCTTTGTGTGGGGTGTTGTTTCCAAGCTTTTTTCA
>CM042146.1:3943944-3946444 GCA_023376005.1 Doryteuthis pealeii | reverse complement strand
ATTTACCCATAGCTGGAGGGAGACTAGGATTCATACCTTTCCCAAGGGTATTAGCGCTAAGCGAAATGCAGTTACCACATCCAGGATTTGAACTCGGGGCGACGAGTCCATTTCCCATGACTTTAACCATTACACCACGGGCTTCCTACCATTATTCCCTGATATATGAGACTTTGAAGCGTTCATATACATTTCATCTATTAACGTTGTAAAAATAAACAGTTTTTTAGATTACCTTGAGAGAGAGAGAGAGAGAGAGAGAGAGAGAGAGAGTGTGTGTGTGTGTGTGTGTGTGTATGTGTGTGTGTGTGTGTGTGTGTGTGGAGAGAGAGAGAGAGAGAGAGAGAGAGAGAGAGAGAGAGAGAGAGGAGAGTGGCGGAGGATTTTAAAGAAACAAACATGGAATAAATAAGAGAGGGAATTTTAGTATCGACGTAAGAACTGAAAATGAAAATATATATATATATATAAACAGTTATTACCTAGAGAGAGAGAGGAGAGAGAGAGAGAGAGAGAGAGAGAGAGAGAGAGAGATGAGAGAGAGAGAATTTTAAAACGTCAAAACTGTGAACAAATAAGAGTTTTTTTTGTATGGACGTAAAACCTAAAAAGAAAAATTACATATATAACATTTATTGACCAATCGTTAGAGATTTTCGATATATATATATATATATATAATATTATAATATATATATATATAGAGAGAGAGAGAGAGAGAGAGGGTAGATTGAAATGAGTGGTTTGAAAAAAACACAAAGCACCAACTTGACCCAAATGTACGAAAGTCAGTTGTTTATTTATTAAATGAAAGTTTAGTATGACTATTCGAGTTCAAGAGAATAATTTAAGAAGATGACAAAAAATGTTCACTGGGAATAAATAAAAGTGAGTAGACATATATATTGCATGGATTGTCTTTGATAATCGGGAAAATGGCAAGAACAAATAAGGTACCCAGAACCAGAGAGAGACATCCGGACTGATACGATTAAGAAGTAACGCCGATACCACCCGATAGAAGACAGAAGTGTTAAGTTTTTAAGGGTCATAATTGGCCAGTTGATTCTAATTAGAGAGTCCTCCGATTTGGTTCCTTTGGTAATCCTCTCAGGTAGAGATTCCTATGTTCCTTCGTCGAATGTCGCGAGTAAACTGAGAAAGAATCAGCGCTTAATTAATATATCAGCCACGCAGTATGACCAGCAATTGGCTAAGGAATAGACCACATGATCTCGCCTAGTCTATAAGTACAGGCGGGGAACTAACACACACCTTATATCTTAAAAAATCCAACAAGAAGAAGAGGAAAATCAATACTGGCTAATTTAAGAAGAGGAAAACGCAACAGATACAATGAACCAAATTCTCTAACCACTAGGCATAAAGTAATCCCAGACGTGTTGATATACCGTTAAAAGCAATCAATTAATTCAAAATTTTGATCTTTAGAACGTGAGACATAGCATTAAAAATCAAATAAAAAGGTTAATAGTTGCAACTGTGCGTTTTTGATAAAAGCCTATCCATACATATCTTTCAAAATGTCTAAAAGGGTGATGTAAATAAATGCCAAAATGGTGGGGCCTTCGTTGTACAGACGGACGGATATTCGATACATTATATGATTAGATTACTCTATGTATTTAAAAGGGTCCGGTTTAGCTCAGTCGGTAGAGTGTTCGGCTAGAAACCACAAGGTTCCTTGTTCGATACCAGCCCCCACCAACTCAGCGTATGAGTAGCACAGGGATCTGTGCGGTAAAGTAAGGAGGTGATTGTAGGTGTGGCGCTCCACCTCAGGTGCTAAAATAATCTCCTTGGTCTAGCGCTATTGAAAAGGGGATAGACTCCCTCGCTATCTGGTTGATACCGACATTAGGCCGCACCGACGACTTTACTTTACTCTATGCATTTAAAAATCAAGTTTTATTCATAATTGTTATATATTGTGCAGTTTTTATTAGATTTATTTTTTGAGCTTTTCTTATTTGTAGATCCATCTTTAAAAGTCATTTATCTTCTTTATTGATTTTTTAACCCCTTTTCAGTTTCATCTCTCCAGATTAGACACCACTGTAAAAAGTGAATACTTATGTCTCTTGTTATTTGGCACATAATAACATACTCCATTGATATAAACGTTCAAAGGCTTTTACAGTAACGTCGGCCCTCAAATTAGTTTATTTGGCTTATACTGTTTAAACAAGCTCAAAAATAGGGGAAAAAACCGACCTCACGAGTGTTGATTGATGGTATTTTATTTAAGAATTTTATGGAAAAGAATTACTGAGATATTAAGGGAATCCTGATTGATTCTTGTATATTTGCCTACGGTTGTTACAGTGATTAACAATGCATTAGTCTATCTCGGTTTTATTTTATTAATTTATACAATTACAACCCACTTCTGTTAACCTTGAACATTTGCGAGAAAAACATGTAAACCTTTATATATATATATATATATATATATATATATATAATATATATATATATA
>CM042146.1:3928944-3941444 GCA_023376005.1 Doryteuthis pealeii | reverse complement strand
GAAGAAGAAAAGAAGAAGAAGAGAGAAGAAGATTATGATGTTAATGAGAAGAAGAAGAAGAAAAGAAGAAGAAGAAAAGAAGAAGAAGAAAAGAACAAGAACAAGAACAAGAACAAAAGAAGAAGAAGAAGGAAATTATGATGAGGAGAAGAAGAAGAAGAAGAAGAAGAAGAGAAGAAGAAGAAGAAGAAGAAATATAAATCTATGGCAATGTAAAACAAAGAAAGAATAAGAAAGAATGAGAATGACAAATGTCTTGTAATACGAGTTGACATCAACCAAAAGAATTTGCTGCACGTGACCATGAAAAGAAAAAATGACCTAACACCTAGTCCTTCGCCTAATGGGCTTCAAAGAAAAACCTTTTGTAGTCAAAGATTGTAGTTACCTCATTTTCCTTTTTTTCCTTTTTACCCCTCTCTCCTTCAACCCCTACTCTCTCTCTCTCTCTCTTTCACACTCCTTTTGTCTCTCTCTCTCTCTCTCTCTCTCTCTCTCTCTCTCTCTCTTCTATCTTTCTCTCTCTTTCTATTTCTTACCTCTTTTTAAAATTACTTTACCCTCTTTCTCCCTCTCTCGCTCTCTCTTTCTATATCCTACCTCTTTTTTCTCTTGCTACAACCACTTTCTCTCTATCTCTCGCTCTCTCTCTCTCTCTCTCTCTCTCTCTCTCTCTCTCTCTCTCTCTCTCTCGCTCTCTCTTTCTGTCTTACCTTTTTCTCTTGCTATCCCTCTCTCTCTCTCTCTCTCTTTCTCTTGCTCTCTCTCTCTCTCTCTCTCTCTTTCTCTCTTTCTCTCCTTTTTCTATTTCCTACCTCTTTTAAAAAAAATTAATTCCCCTCTTTCTCACTCTCTCTATATCCCCCTTTCTCTCTCTCTCTCTCTCTCTTCTCTCTTCTCTCTTTCTCTCTCTCTCTTCTATTTCCTACCTCTTTTTTTTTCTTGCTACATCCACTTTCTCTCTCGCTCTCTCTCTCTCTCAATCTCTCTGTCTCTCTGTCTCTCTCTGTCTCTGTCTCTGTCTCTCTCTCTCTCTATGTCCTACCTTTTCTCTCTCTCTCTCTCTCTCTCTCTCTCTCTCTCTCTCTCTCTTTCTATGTCCTACCTTTTTTCACTTGTTACCCCTTCTCTCTTTCTCTCTCTCCTCTATCTCTCTCTCTGTCTCTCTCTCTCTCTCTCGCGCGCTCGCTCGCTCTTGCTCTCTTCTTCTTTGTCCTACCTTTTTTTTCTCTTGCTACCCCTTCTCTCTTTCTTTCTCTCTCTCTCTCTCTCTCTCTCTCTTCTCTCTCTCTCTCTCGCTCTCTCTTTCTTTGTCCTACCTTTTTTTCTCTTGCTACCCCTTCTCTCTTTCTTCTCTCTCTCTCTTCTCTCTCTATCTCTCTCTCTCTCTCTCGCCTCTCCTTCTATGTCCTACCTTTTTTTCTCTTGGTACCCCTCTCTATCTATCTATCTCTCTCACTCTCTCTCTCTCTCTCTCTCTCGCTCTCTCTTTCTTTGTCCTACCTTTTTTCTCTTTGCTACCCCCCTCACTCTCTCTTCTCTCTCTCTCTCTCTCTCTCTCTCTCTCTCTCTCTTTCATTCTTTCTTTCTTAACAATCCATGCATTCCCGAAACGAAAAAAAACTGTACTCTATCACGCACCTCTCAGTTATGTCAACATTTTCAGTAACACATCTTTTTTGAAAAAAAAAAGGAGGTGAGATGAACAAAATGAATGTCGATCATCTTGTTATTCTTTTCTTTTTCTTTTTTGTTTTTTTTCAAAAAGAGAGAAAGAAAAAAACCGAAGATGCGGAAGGAAATCAAGAGTAAAGATGAACATCAAAGGAAGTTTAAAGAATATAAAAACTAAAAAGAACGCCAGTCCGTCAGCTGATTATGAAGCATTAGATGAGGAAAAAAAGTTTGATGTCGAACTCAAGAATCCAAACAAAGCTGCCACTGATGAGTTTAAAGAGAGAAAAGTTAGACGTTAGAGTGTAGATAAAGGCTATAATGATGCAAGAGAATCGTTTCCATGGAGATATCAGTGAAGAACAAGCTAATGATTGATGAATTGAAACACAAGATGTTCAACCACTCCTCAATTGAACATGTACCAAGGTACATCGTGTAGTGTAATGTCTAGCAAGCTTGACTAGTAAAACTATTTTTAGTGAGTTTGTATCTTACTGAGTGCTCATAATTCTTTTCTAATTACAAACTAAATTGAGATTAGTAACTGACCATTATAGGATATCCCTGATGTAATGGTTATCGTCGTAGGATATGGGTACGGCAACACGAGTTCAAATCCTGGACGTGTCTGGTTGAATTTGGCATAGCGCTAATACCCTTGAGAAATATATGAGTCCAGCTATTCGATCTCCAGCTATTGATAAATAGTAGAGCTCTTTAACCGTAGTTAGGCAACCAGTCTTGGAGAAGGAAAATATTTAAAAACTGTTAAACTCCACTTTAAAAATGTAATTGGTAATTTGTTTGAAGCATTGTTAAGTATGTTATAATATATTTTAGTAATTTGAAGGCAAATACAATGCGTATGAAAAATAAAAACAAAAAGATGTTATCAGAAATGGACGTGCTTATGTTTTTATTTGTGTGGTTATAATTTCTCTTCTTATTTCTTATTTCTTAGTATAAGAATAAGAAGAGAAATTATAACCACACACATAAAAACGTAAGCACTTCCATTTCTGATACGAATCTCTGATGATGAAGTTCATGCTTTGAAATCGATAAGACAAAAATAACATATTTTTGTTTTTTATTTTTCATACGCGTTGTAGTTGCCTTCAAATTACTAATATATCATAACATATATATATATATGTGTGTGTGTGTGTGTGTGTGTGTGTGTGTGTGTGTGAAGGTATTTAACCTACTCATTCGTCATGGGTAGAATTATGACACGAGATGGAAAATATGGGGCATCCAGTGAGTATCAAACTCGCTATTCAGTAGTAATGGATCTGAAAGATTAGCTTGCTAATCATTGCACCGAGATGGGAAAAGAAAGTCTGCACTCTTTAACCTTGGTACTGCAACTAGTATAGAAAAAGAAAACTCTGAATTCAACCTGTTAAACTTCTGCCTAAAAAATCCTTTGTATGAGATTCTGCTCGGGCGGAGGGGTTTAGTAAATACATACTGTAATTTCCGTCTATTTTCATATCTGTCTAATGAAAAAACAAAATATATCTGGATTTTTAACACCTCTGAAGGCTGTTATCTACAACACTACAGATTTATCAACACCTCAAGTGATTTGAAACTTTATATCTTTTTTCAATTACGCTGTGGACTTGTAAATTACTTTTTTTAATAGCTGGAATGTATCATGAACATATTGATACTCATTATACACTTTTATATAATTTTACATCAAACTCTTTTGAGTTTTATTATGAACTATAATGTTCTGATTTTTTGAAAATAAAATTTATTTTATTTTTAACCACAGAACACGCATTTTTAAAATTCCAGCATTGAATAATAGCGTTTGGTTTGTTACCCTTTCTTCTAACGGTTGTTTCATCCCGTCTTTCTCTCGTATGTTGCTCTTGATTATGACCGATCTATTAAAGCGGTCGAAACAGATTTCTGTCAGCAATTATAAGCATCATTTGTTTTTTAAAAATGTTAAATTCATACTGTAATATATAATGGTCACTACTCACTTAGTGTGTCTTAGGCAAGAATAGGGTAACGAGGCGCATTATTCTCCAGTCTGGTTTGAACTCTGTTCTCCTTCCACTGGACCGGTTACCATACCAACGTTAAAGAGCCATGCCTGCCTTAAACATATACAAATAGATGGAATAGAGAACGCATATATTTTCACAACCATTATAGAAGAAAGGGGTGAAAAGTGACAAAAAGGTTAGATATTTCGTTTGTTATAAGGCAAGTATACCCTTTTTTGGTCATTTAAAATATAAATCCTGATTATCTGATATTCCTTATCCGCTGAATTCTCATTTCTTTTGAGTGTCGTCACGTCAACTAAATAATGGACCATTCCGTTTTTATCATAAAGAAAGAAAGGGAAGAAAAAGGAATGCGACACAGCAAAAATATAATACGAAATAAAAAAAAAGAGAGTAGAAGAGAGAGAAATAAAGGGGGTGATCACGGAAGCGATGACGCTAGCCTTTTTCAATTGATCATGATGAAAATATGAAAAAAAAGAAAAAAAGGGGCGAAAGGGAGTTAAATCAAGATTTTTATACATTTTACATATGCAGTATAATAAATATATTTCTAATATTTATATACTTTAAACCGATTGAAAATAATGAATTATTTGAGCATCAAATAATGATTCTTAATAAAGATAATTTGCATATTCTATGTGAGCTGCACAAGAATGCTGCGTGGAAACAACATCTGACAAGGAAGCAGCTGTACAGCACCTTCCATTACAAAATGGCCTCTCGGTTAAATACTTAGCACAATCAACGCTGTTTAACCAATACTTTCAATATGATTTAATATGAAAAAAAATCACTCTCCCATAATTATACATATATATATAATTATTATATATTATTATTATTATTTTCACCCCTTTTGAGTTTTCATATCAGCGTTAGCTGATGGTATTTCTCTGGAGTCTGAGTGACAACAAGTCTCCTCAGGTCTCCAGGACTCTTCTGAGTATTCTGGTCGATTGCAGCAGTGCAGTAGTCTGGATGGTCTCAAGTCTCTCTCTGATTTCCAGATCTTCCAGTCTTTTCAAGGTTTGTTGGGACCGTTCCAAGTGCACCAACTACAATTGGTATCACTTTCACTCTCATGTTCCACAACTTTTTCAATTCTCTGGCAAGGTCCAGGTATTTATCCATCTTTTCGTTTTCCTTCAACTTCACCCTGTGATCTGCTGGGACCGCAAAGTCCACAAGTTGACACGTTCTCTTTTCTTTTTTTTTTCTTTTTTTTTGTTAATTAACACTAGGTCTGGTTTCCTGGCCGGGATTGGGGGGTCCGTCTTTATTATTATTATTATTATTATTATTATTATTAAATATATTATCAATTTATTATAAATATTATTATTATCATTATTATGAATTATCATTATTTTTATTATCATATTATATATTATATATTATATTTATATACATTATATATATAATTATTACATAATTTATATATATATATATATATATATATATATATATTATATATATAATATATATATATAAACAACTGGCACTCAGACCGTAGATGCCTACAGCGCCTTCCGTTACGAAATAGCCTCTCGCTTAAATACATAGCACAATCAACGCTGTGTAACTTGGTCATGTGAGAACCAATACTTTTAATTTGGTTTGATTGTTGAGTTTGTTAAGTTTCTTAAAATGTCAGTAGTGTATATTCGTTACTTTTACAGACTAAGATATGAATGGTTTTTTATGGACTTTGTTATATCAGCACACGAGTGTGCACATGTTAAATGCATGAACAGAAGCAAGCATAATAATAATTGGGTATTAACAAAATCTGAGCTTTAAAAGTATAGAATCGTGTTCATATAACAATCAATTCTGATCAACGATGAAGTCAAGCAAACCTTGCAACATTACGTGACCAGAATAAGATCGCATTATTTCAATATTATATATTGTTAAAGACTACAGATTTACCGGGATAATTCTATTTATTTTTTAAAATGTTTAAATAATGCATATAACAATATTTTATATGTTTCTAACATATATTGTTAAGAAATCAATATCTTGCTAAACATGATTTTTATAGAAAGTTATAATCGATGATTGCGCAATATTTACTGGAGAACAAAGTGGGAATATTATTTTGTAAGTGTCGGGTTTATTGTTTATTTTTTTATTTTCATTATTTGTATGTGGTTGTTACATTCACAAGGGTGCGGTCGCTGTATCTTCCAAATGTCATTTTTTTCAAGTCTGTTTTCTTTTTCTTTTTTTATATCTAAAAAATATTAGGAAATTGTTTAAAAAGTTTCAAAAACACCCAAAACAAATAAAATGAATAAAATACAAACAAACAAACAAATATGTCGTCGTCGGGGTGGCTTAAAATCTGTATCAGCCAGACAGTCTATCCCCTTTTCACTAGCGCTTGCACAAGGAAATTGTTTTTAGCGTTTAAGGTGGAGCGCCACACCTACTATCAGCTCCTCACTTTACCGCACAGATCCCTGTCCTACATACGCTGAGTTGGCGAGGGCCGGTATCGAACAAGGAACCTTGAGGTTCCGAGCCGAATACTCTACCGACTGAGCCAAACCGGCCTTTAAAAATACTCATTAAAAACAACTCATTAATGCGATACAAGTCACTGAATCTTCTAGCCGACTTTAAATGTCATTGTTTATTGATATTTTTTCTATAAAATATTAATTTTCTTCTAAGCTAAATATACCAGGATTTTACTATCCGAACTGGAACATTATGTTGTTGAAATAGATATTATTAGTTACTTATTATTAATAATTCTTAGGGATCAGTCGGTAGAGCATTCGACTAGAAACCACAAGGTTCCTAGTTCGATACCGGCCCTCGCCAAATCAGCGTTATGAGTAGCATAGGCTTCTGTGCGGTAAAGGAGCTGATGGTAGGTGTGGCGCTCCACCTCAGACGCTAAAAAATAATCTCCTTGGTCTTGCGCTAGTGAAAAGGGGATAGACTTCCTCGATGCCTGGCTGGTATCGACATTAGGCCGCCCCGACGACTTACCATTATTAATAATATCTTCTGAATTGACCAGTATGAATATGAGTCTAAACTTGAGAATATTTTATAAAGGGTTTTCATATAAAGGTTTTCGGATGATATTTAGTTGTGTTGATATCATTCCGTCTGCTAAGATGGCGTAGTGTTCACAATTATTTTTTCATCTCCATCTGCATGAGTGGCTGAACAGACCAATTTTTGAATTGCAATCTCTGGTGCAGTGACTGCAAACAAACAGTGATGCTTGCTGGAGTTGCTGTTGTCTCACTTTTCTTCTGGCTCTCTTTTCTGTGGCGGTTTATTTCCTCTCTTGTTCACTCCTTTTCGTCCCTTGTTTGAAAGGGGTTTTTTTCTGCACTAACGTCCCATGTTTTGGTTTTGATGTATCATGTATTCCTGTTCTTCTTGCAGACATCTTTAAAATATCTTTAAAATACTTAGTTATTTTGTATGAGTGAGTGCTTGTTTTCTGAATGTGCATGTGTGTTTTGGTGTACGTGAATGAGAGAGAGAGAAGAGAGAGAGAGAGAGAGGAGAGAGAGAGGGAGGGAGAGGGAGAGAGAGGGTGGGAGGGAAAAGAGAAAGAGTATGAGAAGGATAAGACAAATACAAATTCCTCATTACATGCAAAATGATATCTACCCCTGGCAAAAATGTATGAAGATACGGAGATGCGTTATTTTCGTTCACTTATTCTAGAAAGTGATATATTATAATGACAACATTTTAAGCTTCTTTTTCATCAATTCTTGCTATCCTGCTCTCTCTCTCTCTCTCTCTCTCTCTCTCTCCTCTCTCTCTCTCTCCTTCTCTCTCCTATCTATCTATCTATCTATGTTGACTCCCTGAAGAAAATAAATAAAACGAATACGTCGCACTGTCAATGAATATTGAAAAGAGTTTACCAAAAGATCCTGGGTAGTTAATACCCCCACCACACATATACATTCATTTTTATGTGTGTGTGGATGTAGTTAACACACACAAATATATATATTTATATATGTGTTGTGTGGTGTGGTGTATAGGTGTGTGTGTGTGTGTGTGTGTGTTGTGTGTGTTAGATTGTCGGCCCGTCTGTTGGTCTGAGTCTTTTTTGTAAATTTGTCGGTATTTTTGGACCTTAAATAGATACATCAATCTATGTTTCAAAAACGTTTCTAAAAAGTATCCCCCCTCCTCCTCTCTCTCTCTCTCTCTCTCTCTCTCTCTCTCTCTCTCTCTCTCTCTTCTCTCTCTCTCTCTCCTTTATGCATATTCAAATAACCTTTTAAGCAAACATGCCGCAAAATCAGATTTTATAGACGAAGTCCAGTGAACTAGTTTTATAAAACGAATCTATTTACAAAAAGAGAAAAAAAAAATAGTTGTGTATCTCAAAGATAAATTAGATTAAATCTAATTCAGAAACTTAATTTTCTCAACTTTGCCAAATCTGAGTTTAAAAAAAAAAAAATTCAAAATACAATCAACTTTTCTTATTTCGTAATTAGTATATGTAATTTCAAATTCGATTACCAGTGCAAAAGCCTAAAAACCAACAGTTTTCACTGTGTTGATTTATACATTTGCATTTTCATCTGTGACGGTGTTTTCCCGCATGTTTGGAGTGCAACAAAGAAAACAATCAGTAAACGTTACTGCAATTTTAGAAAAACTAAGTGGACTTTATATTTCAATATACAGACCAGGAAACCCATTTCCCGGCGACTATTAAAAAGCCTATCAAATATACACGCAGTATATATATATAATATATATTATATATATATATATATATATATATAATATATATTATTATTATTATTATTTATTTATTGACTTTCTCGTCGATTTTCGACGCATGAGGGTTCACACACACATATGAACACCGACACAGTGATTTGTTATAGTGGTGAAGGCTTGTGTTGGACCATCTACACTTTTTGTTACAGTTGATAGGAAATAATTGGTGCATCAAGGGTTGCCACAAACCCAATCAACGACCGACCTCAGGAATTTTTAATTCAGAGTTATCCCTCTCCTAGACTGGTTACCTACCCAAGGCTGAAGGGGCCCAGTCGCCCTACTATTTAACCCATAGCTGGATTCATACCTTTCCCAAGGGTATATATATATATATATATATATATTATATATATATATATAAGATTTTTGGATGTTTGTTTTTTATAGAAGCATTGTTGAAAAAAAATTATTATTTATATTTTGCTTGAAGGCAATTATAATGCACTTATTCGCATAAAATTCGATAATTTATAGAAAATAATCTTGACAAGTTAATCCCGGCAAAGGATGGTTCGCCATGCAGAACACCGTACAGACTGTTTCAACTTTATTAAGTCTCTTCAGCGATGTTATACTAACGACTCCCCTCCCGACAGGAATCGAAACCGGGACTTCACAGGCATAGTTCAGAGACCATATCCGTTCGGCCGCCCGGTACATAGCGAACAATCCCTGCGAAATTAACCTTGTCAGTGATACTACACGCCTCTACCATAGTAGGTAAGTGGACGTTTATTAAGTAGTAAACAAACCCGGCCGTAAGCTCTTCGGCGAAGGGAATAAGATTTTTGGATGTTTGTTTTTATAGAAGCATTGTTTTAAATAAATTATTATTTATATTTTTGCTTGAAGGCAATTATATGCACGTATCGCATAAAATTTTATGCGATACGTTGCAAGCAAAAATAAAGTAAAATACTATATATATATATATATATAATATATATTATATATATATATATATATATATGAATAGATAAATATTTAAAGAAAAAGTATATTGTCAGCTGGTGTGGCGTATATGGCTAATCATGTTGAATGGAGTAATGATAGGCTACGTGGAGAGGTTCGAATCCCGCTTGTTGAGTTGGCTGGCAATTCCCATTTATGCTAGAGTCTGGAAACCAACTTGTAATGCAGCGACACCTGCCTTGTGCTATGTATAGTTTTAGTAAATACACCCACCCTGGCGAATATCTTTTTCGCATGAGATTTTCATTTTCCCCTAAGTCAAACCTGCGCTGAGGCAAGAATACACTTCCACAACTCTGTCATGCGTAGTTCCAAATCGCACCACACACTCTCACCTCTCACTCCTACACCCTCCCACTTAGCCACTTCTCGACAGCTAGGAAAAAATGTCCTTGGGCTTTTGCTGATTCATCCTTAAAAAATTCCCATGCTAACATACTGGCTCTTCCCCCCTCTCTCTCTCTCTCCTCTCTCTCTCTCTCCTCTCTCTCTCTCTCTCTCTCTTCATTAGTTACACTAATAGATTTGTTGCAATCATCATCATCGCATGGCCGCGGTTTGCACGGATATCCATGACAATTCTCCCGCAACCCTCCCTATCATTCATCGACTGGGAGCTCCTCCACGCAGCAGCCAGCATCCTTACATAGTTGGGCTCAATGTAGGTCCTGGCTGGGGCGCCGCACATTTTAGCATGCCCATGTGCGGCCTCCACATTAGTACGTCGTTTACGAAGCTCATCCTTTCTTCTCTACAGCCATCCAGAGCAGTGCTCCCGCATGCCTAGTCGTCCTAACTCGATGGTTGTGAGATTGGGGAGCAATGGGCCTCATACAGTTGCTTCTTTGTGGGGGTGCTGCTTCCACGACTTATTCTGGACCGCTCGCCAGCATTCTTGTGCAGCTCCCTTCTAGGCTCTATTCTCAAAGGCGCTTCGTATAGGTCCAGGTGGTACAGCCATTACAGCATACCCGACACAACCACAACCTGGAAGAGATCGTCTCTTTAGCTTGTCAGGGAGATCGGATTTCCATATGACTTGATAATTTGTTGGTGGCAAACCATGCCTTTCTTATTCGTGTGTTCATAATAAAAATAAATAGGGGACTCTTTTATTTTATCACCAATACCTTGAACGTTGCTGAGAGCTGAAAGAACTATGGAACATGAACTTAGTCATTGATGGGCACTCATGAACAATATGGACCCAATTGAGTAGAAAAAAAATCAGGATGAAATAGGAACCCCATTGAAAAAAGAGAGAAACAACATCCAGAAAAATAACTATGAACGTAACAATCCCTGATGTCTAAGGATTAAAAAACCCATATGCGTTAACCTGCCGTTAATATCAATCAATCAATCAATCAAACGAAATTTATTCTCTACAATACACACATTTCTTTATGTATGAGAAGAAACAGCTAAACTAACTTTGTTAACAAAGGAATAAGAAAAGAAATGGAAAACGAGTTTTGTCATACGCAAAGAAGAATCTAATAAGTCCTCTTCTGAGTAAGACACAATTGATTACTATTCACAAAGTTGCTTTAGATCTTGCAAAACAGAAAAATTGATTGTAGGGAAATAAACACAAATGTAATTGGGTTACTCTGGAGTAAAAAAAACAAAACAAGTTATATACTAAAGTTAGTTTTATACGCAAAGTGACACACTTAGGCCCTGGCGGCTAACACCATTCAAGGAATCAGCTTATGTGTAAGGAAAAACATAAACGTCAAAACATCATTGTCCTCGTGTTCATATTCAATAGATAATGTTTCATTAGTTTAAATTTTAAATTCAGTATATTTATACATACATATAGTCGTTCTGGGCGGCCTAATGTCGGTATCAGCCAGACGGCGAGGAAGTCTACCCCTTTTCACTAGCGCTAGAGATTATTTTAGCGTCTGAGTGGAGCGCCACACCTACCATCAGGCTCCTTACTTTACCGCACAGATCCACGTGCTACTCATAACGCTGGAGGGCGAGGTGTATGAACTCCAGACCACCTTTGTGGTTTCTAGCCGCAGACGCGTCTACCGACCTGAGCTAACCCGTTGAAAACACACAATGTTTTTAAAATGAATATATTTTGATATCATCTCTTTGGTAAATATTAAACAATTAACACACACACACACACACCACACCACACCACACATATAGTATATATATATAATAATATATACGTACTATATATCATATATATTATATTATATATATCAATATACTATATAATATACCTATTATCATATATACTATTCATTATTTAAGTTTTTACTTTCTTGAAAGTTAAATAATTGCCTCTGCATATATCTATTTATAGAGTATTATACGATTGAGTTTTTTAGGTACTTTGTAAAGACCTTGTATAAGTATGTGTTTCACCTTGAAAGAGCACTACAGTACGGTTGCTACAGTGAGATTCCGAAGGATCACAAATAGAACTCATCCGCTTACAAACAGTCATTGAATTCCCCTTACATCTAATATATATACATATATATAGAATAGATATAGATAGATAGCCATAGATAGAAGTATATAGTCCACAGATTTGCCCTACGTCGTATCCAGCCGGACCAGTGAGTCACTATATCCCCTTTTCACGGAGTGTAGATCCAGGAGATGTATTTGGTGTTTGAGGTGCGAGCGCCACCACCGTACCATTCAGATGCTTACTTTACTGACACATATCCCCGTGCTACTCATACGATGAGTGGCAGACAGCGGTTGGTATTCGAAACCGGACTGAGTTATATATATATATATACTATAATATATGGGGGCTGCTATCAACTCCTCCACACGAGTGGGATGTGAGAACACAGGTCAAGTTTCCTTGAAGTACTGTGGGTAAGATGGGTAATAGCTGAACCGGTACAGCTTATCATCGTAATGTCGCTTGCTCTCTGCAGCATTAGTCATGGTCTGCCTGGTTTGGTTTTTTTTGTGGCATAATAGTTCATTTACTAAAATTTACTAAAGAAATTTCTCCCTTCCTCTCCATTTTCA
>CM042146.1:3925968-3928844 GCA_023376005.1 Doryteuthis pealeii | reverse complement strand
GAGAGATGATGAATTGTAGCGAGTTGAAACGTTTTTTTTTTTTTTTGGGGGGTTTGATGAAATTGTGAATAATTTTAAATCGTCTCTGGGAAGTCATGAGGATGCCTATCTGCATGTCCTTGTGATTCACAATATACCGGGAGCAACTTGCTGCGCTGATGTGAATGATGATGATGATGGATGATGATGATGAGGAGGAGGAGGGAGAAGGAGGAGGAGGAAGAACGGATTAGATGATGATGATGGATGATGATGAGATGATGATGATACGATGTGATGATGATGATACATATGTTAAGTGGTGAAAATAAACACAAAGCACAACTTGACCCAAAATGTGAGCAAAAGTCAGTTGGTTTTTATTATATGAAAGTTAAGTTATAACCATTCGAGTTCAAGAAGAATAATTTAAGAAGATGACAGAAGTATAAATAAAAGTGAGTACACATATATATTGCATGGATTGTCTTTGATAATCGGGAAAATGGCAAGAACAAATAAGGTACCCAGAACCAGAGAGAGACATCCGGACTGATATGAGTAAGAAGTAACGCCGATACCAGTGATAAGAAGACAGAAGTGTTAAGTTTTTAAGGGTCATAATTGGCCAGTTGATTCTAATTAGAGAGTCCTCCGATTTGGTTCCTTTGGTAATCCTCTCAGGTAGAGATTCATAGGTTCCTTCGTCTAATGTTCGCGAGTAAACTGAGAAAAGAATCAGTGCTTAAGTAATATATCAGCCACGCAGTATGGTCAGCAATTGCTAAGGAATAGACCACATGATCTCGCCTAGTCTATAGTACAGGCTGGGAACTAACAACACACCTTATATGCTTAAAAAATCCAACAAGAAGAAGAGGAAAATCAATACTGGCTAATTTAAGAAGAGGAAAACGCAACACATAGAATGAACACAATTCCCTAACGTCTAGGCATAGAGTAATACCAGGTGTTTTGATATACCGTCAAAAGCAATCAATTAATTCAAAATTTTAATCTTTAGAACGTGAGACATAACACTACAAATCAAGAAAAATGTAAATAGTTACAACTGTACATTTTGATAAAACTGTCCTTACATATCTTTCAAAATGTCTAAAAGGGTGATGTAAATAAATGCCAAAATGGTGGAGCCTTCGTTGTACAGACTGACGGATATTCGATACATTATATGATTAGATTACTCTATGTATTTAAAAGCGGTCGGTTTAGCTCAGTCGGTAGAGTGTTCGGCTAGAAACCACAAGGTTCCTTGTTCGATACCAGCCCCACCAACTCAGCGTATGAGTAGCACAGGGATCTGTGCGGTAAAGTAAGGGGGTTATTGTAGGTGTGGCGCTCCACCTCAGGAGCTAAAATAATCTCCTTGGTCTAGCGCTATTGAAAAGGGGATAGACTCCCTCGCTATCTGGTTTGATACCGACATTAGGCGCGGCCCCGACGACTTTACTTTACTCTATGCATTTAAAAATCAAGTTTTATTCATAATTGTTATATTTTGTGCAGTTTTTTTAGATTTATTTTTTTAGCTTTTCTTATTTGTAAGATCCATCTTTAAAGTCATTTATTTTCTTTATTGATTTTTGAACCCCTTTTCAGTTTCATCTCTCCAGATTAGACACCACTGTAAAAAGTGAAACTAATGTCTCTTGTTATTTGGCACATAATAACATACTCCATTGATATAAACGTTCAAAGGCTTTTACAGTAAACGTCGGCCCTCAAATTAGTTTATTTGGCTTATACTGTTTAAACAAGCTCAAAAATAGGGGAAAAAAACCGACCTCACGAGTGTTGATTGATGGTATTTTATTTAAGAATTTATGGAAAAGAATTACTGAGATATTAAGGGAATCCTGATTGATTCTTGTTATATATTGCCTACGGTTGTTACAGTGATTAACAATGGCATTAGTCTATCTCGGTTTTATTTTATTAATTTATACAATTACAACCCACTTCTGTTAACCTTGAACATTTTGCGAGAAAAACATGTAACATATATATATATATATATATAATATATATATATATATATATATATTCCTGTATATTCATGTATATATATATGCATATATATATATATATATATATATGTGTGTGTGTGTGTATGTATATACGTATATATATGTATATAATATATATGTATATATGTATGTATGTATATATATATACATATATATATATATATATACATACATATATATATACATATATATATACATATATATATATATATATATACATATATATCATATAAATATATATACATGGCATATATATATTATAAAAGGTTATATATATATATATATATATATATATATATATTACCTTTTTATCAGAGACAGTGTGAATCCACTTAAGTAATCAATAAACACGAGTCTATAATTATTCAAGTCTTCTTGATTTCTGTTTGACAACGAATCGATCACATTGCAGACGAAAAAAAGGGGAAAAACAAGAAAAAGACAACACTACAAACATAAGGAGAAAGAATGTAAGCTAGAGAGTAACAGCTAAAACAATAGATGTAAGTATTTCGGTAAAAAATGTGACAAGATTGAAAATCTCATAATAAATGAATGAAACAAGCTACCCCCTCCAAAAAAAAAAAAAAAAAAAGACACAACAAACGCACAAAAACATAGAAACTGATATAACCCTTCAACATATTTGGACTTGATTATATAAACAAGTATTTTTTTGCAAATCCACAGCAGTCTGAAAAAAAGGACTAAGTAATTGAATTTGAGGGTTTCTGAGGCAACATTCATTCCCTAATAAAGCAAGCAGTGTAGGAGTTACGATTTGTGTGACCATTTTAAAGCTTCAAGTGAGAACATTTTACAGTGGAGTTCTCTTGTGTTAAGCAGAGG
>CM042146.1:3900968-3920968 GCA_023376005.1 Doryteuthis pealeii | reverse complement strand
GTGATTTGAAACTTTACATCTTTTTTCAATTACGCTGTGGACTTGTAAATTACTTTTTTAATAGCTGGAATATATCATGAACAATATTGATACTCATTATACACTTTTATATAATTTTACATCAAACTCTTTTGAGTTTTATTATGAACTATAATGTTTCTGATTTTTGAAAATAAAATTTATTTTATTTTTAACACAGAACACGCATTTTTAAAATTCCAGCATTGAATAATAGCGTTTTGTTTGTACCCTTTCTTCTAACGGTTGTTTCATCCCGTCTTTCTCTCGTATGTTGCTCTTGATGATAACCGATCTATTAAAACGGTCGAAACAGATTTCTGTCAGCAATTATAAACATCATTTGTTTTTTCAAAAATGTTAAATTCATACTGTAATATATAATGGTCACTACTCACGTAGTGTGTCTTAGGCAAGAATAGCGTAACGGGGCGCATTATTCTCCAGTCTGGTGTGAACTCTGTTCTCCTTCCACTAGACCGGTTACCATACCAACGTTAAAGAGCCATGCCTGCCTTAAACATATACAAATAGATGGAATAGAGAACGCATATATTTTCACAACCATTATAGAAGAAAGGAGTGAAAAGTGACAAAAGGTTGGATATTTCGTTTGTTATAAGGCAAGTATACCCTTTTTTGGTCATTTCAAATATAAATCCTGATTATCTGATATTCCTTATCCGCTGAATTCTCATTTATTTTGAGTGTCGTCACGTCAACTAAATAATGGACCATTCCGTTTTTATCATAAAGAAAAAAGGGAAGAAAAAGGAATGCGACACAGCAAAAATATTATACGAAATAAAAAAAAAAGAGAGCAGAAGAGAGAGAAATAAAGGGGGTGATCACGGAAGCGATGACGCTAGCCTTTTTCAATTGATCATGATAAAAATATGAAAAAAAAGAAAAAAGGGGAGAAAGGGAGTTAAATCAAAATTATTATACAATTTACATATGCAGTATAATAAATATATTTCTTATATTTATATACTTTAAACGATTGAAAATAATGAATTATGTGAACATCAAGTAATGATTCTTAATAAAGATAATTTGAATATTCTATGATTTAAGCATGTGGAGAACAATTTAAATGGGAGCTGCACAAGAATGCTGCGTGGAAACAACATCCGACCAGGAAGCAACTGTACGCCCACCTGCCCCTTATCTCACAAACCATCCGAGTAAGACGGACAAGACATGCTGGACACTGTTGGAGAAGCAAGGACAAACTCATAAGCGATTTTCTCCTGTGGAAGCCAAAATCATGGACATGCTAGTGTGGGCAGACCAGGAAGGACCTACATGGACCACATTTGCGAGGATACTGGATGCTTCTCAGAGGACTTCCCAGGGACAATGAACGATAGAGTAGGTTCGCGAGATACTTTCATGGATATCCGTGCAAATTGAGCGACATGATGATGATGATGATGATGATGATGATGATGATGATGATGACCCTCATCAAAGCGTACTGATAGCATGTATTCTCTTGGCTCTCTCTTACCATCTGTCCCTATCAGCCTTTATTTTGAGAGGTCATCTTGCAGAGCTGAGCCGACAAATGTAGTGTGTTCATACGTACTAGTCCTATGGAGAACGTCACTTATGAGCTAATCCCTGTCTGGAAGGTCTCAAGTCTCTCACTGATTTCCAGATCCTCCAGTCTTTTTTTTCCATGTTTGTTGGGACCGTTCCAAGTGCACTAACTACAATTGATATCACTTTCACTCTCATGTTCCACAGCTTTTTCAATTCTCTGTCAAGGTCCAGGTATTTATCCATCTTTTCATTTTCCTTCAACTTCACCCTGTGATCTGCTGGGACCGCAAAGTCCACCAGTTGACACGTTCTCTTTTCTTCCCTCTTTTTCTTTTTTTTTTTTTGTTAATTAACACTAGGTCTGGTTTCCTGGCCGGGATTGGGGGATTCGTCATTATTAATATTATTATTATTATTATTATTATTATTATTATTATTATATATCATTATTATTATTATTATAATTATCATTATTATTATTATCATTATTATATATTATATATTATATTATATGCATTTATATATACATAATTATACATAATTATATATATATATATAAACAGCTGGCACTCAGACCGTAGATTACCTACAGCGCCTTCCGTTACGAAACGGCCCCTCACTTAAATACATAGCACAATCAACGCTGTGTAACTTGGTCATGTGAGAACCAATACTTTTAATTTCGTTTGATTGTTGAGTTTGTTAAGTTTCTTAAAATGTCAGTAGTGTATATTCGTTACTTTTACAGACTAAGATATGAATGGTTTTATGGGACTTGTTATATCAGCACACGAGTGTGCACATGTAAATGCATGAACAGAAGCGAGCATAATAATAATTGGGTTTAACAAAATCTGAGCTTTAAAAGTATAGAATCGTGTTCATATAACAATCAATTCTGATCAACGATGAAGTCAAGCAAACCTTGCAACATTACGTGACCAGAATAAAGATCGCATTATTCAATATTATATATTGTTAAAGACTACAGATTTACCGGGGATAATTCTATTTATTCTTTTAAAATGTTTAAATAATGCATATAACATATTTTTATATGTTTCTATACATATATTGTTAAGAAATCAATATGCTAAACATGATTTTTATAGAAAGTTATAATCGATGATTGCGCAATATTTTCTGGAGAACAAAGTGGGAATATTATTTTGTAAGTGTCGGGTTTATTGTTTATTTTTTTTATTTTCATTATTTGTATGTGGTTGTTACATTCACAAGGGTGCGGTCGCTGTATCTTCCAAATGTCATTTTTTTCAAGTCTGTTTTCTTTTCTTTTTTTATATCTAAAAAATATTAGGAAATTGTTTAAAAAGTTGCAAAAACACCCAAAACAAATAAAATGAATAAAATACAAACAAACAAACAAATAAGTCGTCGTCGGGGTGGCTTAAAATCTGTATCAGCCAGACAGTCTATCCTCTTTTCACTAGCGCTTGCACAAGGAAATTGTTTTTAGCGTCTAAGGTGGAGCCCCACACCTACCATCAGCTCCTCACTTTACCGCACAGATCCCTGTCCTACTCATACGCTGAGTTGGCGAGAGGCCGGTATCGAACAAGGAACCTTGAGGTTCCGAGCCGAATACTCTACCGACTGAGCTAAACCGGCCCTTAAAAATACTCATTAAAAACATCTCATTAATACGAGACAACTCGCTGAATCTTCTAGCCTACTTTAAATGTCATTGTTTATTGATATTTTTTCTATAAAATATTAATTTTCTTTTAAGCCAAATATACCAGGATTTTACTATCCGAACTGGAACATTATGTTGTTGAAATAGATATTATTAGGTACTTATTATAAATAATTCTTAGGGATCAGTCGGTAGAGCGTTCGACTAGAAACCACAAGGTTCCTAGTTCGATACCGGCCCTTGCCAACTCAGCGTTATGAGTAGCACAGGCATCTGTGCGGTAAAGTAAGGAGCTGATGGTAGGTGTGGCGCCCCCCTCAGACGCTAAAAAATAATCTCCTTGGTCTTGCGCTAGTGAAAAGGGGATATACTCCCTCGCTGTCAGGCTGGTATCGACATTAGGCCGCCCCGACGACTTACTATTATTAATAATATCTTCTGAGTTGACCAGTATGAATATGAGTCTAAACTTGAGAATATCTTATAAAGTCTTTTTATATAAAGGTTTTGGGATGATATTTAGTTGTGTTGACATCATTCCGTCTGCTAAGATGGCGTAGAGTCCACAATTATTTTTTCATCTCCATCTGCATGAGTGGCTAAACAGACCAATTTTTGAATTGCAATCTCTGGTGCAGTGACTGCAAACAAACAGTGATGCTTGCTGGAGTTGCTGTTGTCTCACTTTCCTTCTGGCTCTCTTTTCTGTGGCGGTTTATTTCCTCTCTTGTTCACTCCTTTTCGTCCCTTGTTTGAAAGGGTTTTTTTCTGCACTAACATGTTTTGGTTTTGATGCAGCATGTATTCCTGTTCTTCTTGCAGACATCTTTAAAATATCTTTAAAATACTTAGTTATTTTGTATGAGTGAGTGCCTGTTTCTGAATGTGCATGTGTGTTTGGTGTACGTGAATGAGAGAGAGAGAGAGAGAGAGAGAGAGAGAGAGAGAGAGAGAGAGAGAGAGAGAGAGAGAGAGAGAACAGGGGGAGGGAAAAGAGAAAGAGTATGAGAAGGATAAGACAAATACAATTCCTCATTGCATGCAAAGTGATATCTACCCCTTTCAAAAATGTTTGCAGATACGGAGATGCGTTATTTTCGTTCACATATTCTAGAAAGTGTTCTATTATAATGACAACATTTTAAGCTTCTTTTTCATCAATTCTTGCTATCCTGCTCTCTCTCTCTCTCCCCCTCTCTCTCTCTCTCTCTCTCTCTCTCTCTCTCTCTCTCTATCTATCTATCTATCTATCATATATATATATATATATATATATATATATATATATATCTTGACTCTGAAGAAAATAAATAAAACGAATGTGTCGCACTGTCAATGAATATTGAAAAGAGTTTACCAAAAGATCCTGGGTAGTTAATACCCCCCTACACATATACATTCATTTTTATGTGTGTGTGGATGTAGTTAACACACACAAATATATATATATGTGTGTGTGTGTGTGTGTGTGTGTATAGGTTGTGTGTGTGTGTGTGTGTGTGTGTGTGTGTGTGTGTGTGTGTGTTAGATTGTCAGCCCGTCTGTTTTTCTGAGTCTTTTTTTGTAAATTTGTCGGTATTTTGGACCTTAAATAGATACATCAATCTATGTTTCAAAAACGTTTCTAAAAAGTATCCCCCCTCCTCCTCCTCCTCTCTCTCTCTCTCTCTCTCTCTCTCTCTCTCTCTTTCTCTCTCTCTCTCTCTCTCTCCTTTAAGCATATTCAAATAACCTTTTAGCAAACATGCCGGAAAATCAGATTTTATAGACGAAGTCCAGTGAACTAGGTTTTATAAAACGAATCTATTTACAAAAAGAGAAAAAAATAGTTATATCTCCAAAGATAAATTAGATTAAATCTAATTCAGAAACTTAATTTTCTCAACTTTGCAAATCTGAGTTTTAAAAAAAATACAAAATACAATCAACTTTTCTTATTTCGTAATTAGTATATGTAATTTCAAATTCGATTACCAGTGCAAAAGCTAAAAAGCAACATTTTCACTGGTTGATTTATACATTTCATTTCATCTGTGACGGTGTTTTCCGCATGTTTGGAGTGCAACAAGAAAACAATCAGTAAACGTACTGCAATTTTTAGAAAAACTAAGTGGACTTTATATTTCAATATACAGACCAGGAAACCATTTTCCCGGTGACTATTAAAAAGCCTATCAAATATACACGCAGTATATATATATATTATTATTATTATTATTATTATTATTATTATTGACTTTCTCGTCGATTTTCGACGCATGAGGGTTCACACATACAATGAACACCCACACAGTGATCTGTTTATAGTGGTGAAGGCTTGTGTTGGACCATCCACACTTTTTGGCACAGACCCAATCAACGACCGACCTCAGGAATTTTTAATTCAGAGTTATCCCTCTCCTAGACTGGTTACCTACCCAAGGCTGAAGGGCCCAGTCTGCCCTACTATTTAACCCATAGCTGGATTCATACCTTTCCCAAGGGTATATATATATATATATATATATATATATATATATATATATATATATATATAAATATATATATATGAATAGATAAATATTTAAAAGAAAAAGAATATTGTCAACTAGTGTGGCGTTATGGCTATCATGTTGGAATGGAGTAATGATATGCTACGTGGAGAGATTCGAATCCGCTTGTTGAGTTGGCTGGCAATTCCATTATGCCTAGAGTCTGTAAACCAACTTGTAATGCAGTGGGACACCTTGCCTTGTGCTATGTATAGTTTTAGTAATAACACCTGGCGATATCTTTTTCGCATGAGATTTTCATTTTCCCCTAAGTCAAACCTGCGCTGAGCAAGAATACACGTCACACTCTGTCAATGCGTAGTTCCAAACGCACCACACACTCTTACCTCTCACTCCTACCCCCTCCCACTTAGCCACTTCTCGACCAGTAGAAAAAGTGTCCTGTGGCTTTTGCTGATTCATCCTTAAAAATTCCCATGCTAACCTACTGGCTCTTCCCCCTTCTCTCTCTCTCTCTCTCTCTCTCTCTCTCTCTCTCTCTCTCTCTCTCTCTCTCTCTCTCTTTATTAGGTTACACTAGTAGATTTCGTTGCAATCATCATCATCATGGCGCGCTGTTTGCACGGATATCCATGACAATCTCTCGCCAACCCTCCTATCATTCATCGACTCTGGGAGCTCCTCCACGCAGCAGCCAGCATCCTTACATAGTTGGTCAATGTAGGTCCTGGCTGGGCGGCCCACATTAGCATGCCCATGTGTCGGCCTCCACAGTAGTACGTCGTTTACGAGCTCATCCTTTCTTCTCCAGCAGTCCCGCATGCCTAGTCCGTCTTACTCGTATGGTTTGTGAGATTGGGAGCAAGTGGCCATACAGTTGCTTCTTTGTGGGGTGCTGCTTCCACGACTTATTCAGGACCGCTCGCAGCATTCTTGTGCAGCTCCCATCTAGCTTATTCTCAAGGCGCTTCGTTAGGGTCCAGGTGGTACAGCCATACAGCAGTACCGACACAACCACAGCCTGGAAGAATCGTCTCTTTAGCTTGTCAGGGAGATCGGATTTCCATATGACTGATAATTTGTTGGTGGCCAACCATGCCTTTCTTATTCGTGTGTTCATCATAAAAATAAAGAGAGGGACTCTTTATTTTTATACCAATACCTTGAACTTGCTTGAGAGCTGAAGAATTATGGAACATGAACTTAGTCATTGATGGGGCACTCATGACAATATGGAAATTGAGTAGAAAAAAATCAGGATGAAATAGGAACCCATGGAAAAAGAGAGAAACAACTCCAGAAAAAATGTAACTATGAACGTAACAATCCCTGATGTCTAAGGATTAAAAAACCCATATGCGTTAACCTGCCGTTAATATCAATCAATCAATCAATCAAACGAAATTATTCTCTACAATACACACATTTCTTTTATGTATGAGAAGAAAACAGCTAAACTAACTTTGGTTAACAAAGGAATAAGAAAAGAAAATGGAAAACGAGTTTGTCATTCGCAAAGAAGAATCTAATAAGTCCTCTCTGAAGTAAGAACAATTGATTACATATTCACAAAGTTTGCTTTAGATCTTGCAAACAGAAAATTGATTGTAGGGAAATAACACAAATGTAATTGGGTTACTCTGGAGTAAAAAAAAAACTAAGTTTATTACTAAAGTTAGTTTTATACGCAAAGTGACACACTTAGGCCCTGGGGGTAACACACATTCAAGGAATCAGCTGATGTGTAAGGAAAACATAAAAGTAACTCATATGTTCTGGTGGTTCATATTCAACAGATAATGTTTCATAGTTAAAATTTTAAATTCAGTATATTTATACATACATATAGTCGTCTGGGCGGCCTAATGTCGGTATCAGCCAGACAGCGAGGGAGTCTATCCCCTTTTCACTAGCGCTAGGAGATTATTTTAGCGTCTGAGGTGGAGCGCCACACCTACCATCAGCTCCTTACTTTACCGCACAGATCGACGTGCTACTCATAACGCTGAGGCGAGGGTTGGTATCGAACTAGGAACCTTGTGGTTTCTAGCCGAACGCTCTACCGACTGAGCTAACCCGGTGAAAACACACAATGTTTTTAAAATGAATATATTTTGATATCATTTTCTTTGGTAATATTAACAATATCACACACACACACACACACACACACACACACACACACACACACACATATATATATATATATATATATATATATATATATATATATATATATATATATATATATATATATATATATATATATATAAGTTTTACTTTCTTTCAAAGTTAAATATTGCTCTGCATATTATCTATTTTATAGATTATTATACATTGAGCTCTTTTTAGGTATTTGTAAAGATCCTTGTATAAGTATGTGTTTTCACCTAAAAGAGCATACAGTACGGTTTTACAGTAAGATTTCGAAGATCCCAAATAGAATCATCCCTTACAACCAGTCATTTGAATTCCCTTACATCTATATATATATATATATATATATATATATATATATAGAGAGAGAGAGAGATAGATAGATAGATATAGATATAGATATAGATATAGATAGATAGATAGATAGATAGATATAAATATATCGTCGAGATTTGCCTAAAGTCGGTATCAGCCGGACAGTGTGTGACTCTATCCCCTTTTCACTAGTGCTAGATCCAGGAGATTGTTTTGGTGTTTGAGGTGGAGCGCCACACGTACCATCAGATGCTTACTTTACTGCACATATCCCTGTGCTACTCATACGATGAGTTGGCGAGGTTGGTATTGAACCGACTGAGTTATATATATATATATATATATATATATATATATATATATATATATATATATGGGTGTATCAACTCCTCCACACGAGTGGGATGTGAGACAAGGTCAATTTCTTGAAAGTATGCGGATAAGATGGTAATAGTGAACCGGTAAGTTATCATTGGTAATGTCGCTTGTTCTCTGCAGATTAGTCATGGTTCTGCCTGTTGTTTTTTTGTGGATATAGTTATTTACTAAGCTTAGCTTAGATGTGGCACAAGGCCAGAAGTATGGGGCTCCCAATGAGAATCGAACTCACTAACAATGGTTTGCGAAGCGAGCTTGCTAACCATTACACCACGTGAGGTGCCCTTATTTACTAAGCTTTGCTTAGATATGGCACAAGGCCAGAAGTATGGGGCTCCCAATGAGAATCGAACTCTCAAACAATGGTCTGCGAAGCGAGCTTGCTAACCATTACACCACGTGAGGTGCCCTTTTTTGTGGATATAATGTGTGTGCCAGATGGCCACTTGTACTTATAGACTCGCCGATAACCACGTGACCAACTTATTGACCAACCACTGGCAGTATTCTGCTGCTGATATTATTATTTATACTGGCTGTTCTGGTCATACCTAATCATAACTACTTGGATCTTCGTGGACGACGGAACATAGGATTATAACACAGGACTTGTCCACTTACCAAAGGATTCTATAACTCAGGACTTACTTACTTATTTACTTTAAGTTCTTTACAACTGGCCAAGGATTGCGGCCAGATACCTAACACTGCCCATCAAACCATCAACGATGAGCTGGACTTCCCTAAAACAAGCGTAATATTTTAATCTCTCTCGTATATTGAATTTAGATAACAACAGAAAAAGATGAAATCATGCAACAATTAACAAAATATAGATTACTTCATTAACATATATCACTCATGACCTTGAAAATCTAAAATCTTACTACTTGTTTTTTTTCTTTTGAGAATATGAGAAGGATAAGGTATTTGTTTCTTATTTTGTTCTAAAACTTTGTTTATCTATCAACCAGTTTGTTTCTTATTTTACTCTGAAGGATCTTCATAGTCTTTTGATGTTTTACAAATTGTATTTTTATAATTAAATATTATTAACAATGGAATTATCAATTGTTAACATTTTACAGTTGGCCTATGTTCAGCCCTACCGACTAGGCTACCATGAAACCTATCTTAATTTCTATATTTCATTATCCCTGGCTAAAAAAAGAACACTGACCATATTATAGATTTCTATACATTTATAACATAAGGTTTATTTGTTTTAATTTCATATAAACCTTCGCAGGTTATGTAATGATTAGAGAATAGTGGTAGTATTTAACCCATAGCTGGAAGAATGAAAAAGTTCATAACATTCCCAAGGTTATATACAGAATACGAATGTAATCGTATCATTGGGTTTCGAACACGCTTACTACGATGTCACAATCCAGTATGTTTGTGATTACGCCCGTAATATTAAAATAGAGAGCACGTTTTTTGTTTGTACATGTTTATCAATTCTGACTAGTCTTATCATTGTTCTGTTTTATTTTATTTATGTTTCCCCCCTTAAACACAAATTCATTAAAATGTATGCCCGAGCCAATTTTTAATTTTGTTGTTGATTTGCAATTTCAATCAAGTTTCTTCTATGAAACATTTGTCGAAACGTTGTTTTGTCAAACTTATTTCTTTCTTTAAAAAGAAATTTCCTATTTTCTTTAGAAAATGTATCAACATAAGAAAAACAAAAACAAACACGTATTATTACGCTTTTAGATCACCATACTTTAGAGAAAAAGCTGGGTGATGTTTTCATAGATTTGTGGTTAGTCAGAAATGTAAGTATTACCATTTAATTTCTTTCTTTACAAATAAAAATACGTATTTATTTATATTTGTAAAGAAAGGCTTTTTTTTTTCTTTGTTTAATATTTGGTTTATTCTCGTAGTGAATATTTGTTTGAAACTATATTCACTTTAATGTGTATTTTGTGGAGAATTTTCGGCTTCTCACACTTCTAAAGTGGGGGTTCGATTTAGAACATTTTTTGTTGGCATCCGTCCGTCTGCTAAAGACGATGGTATAGTATCTCATTTTTAACTGCATCTGCGCGTGTGACTGAACAGGCCAATTTTTGAAAGGCAATCTCTGGTGTTAATGTGGCATGTTTTCATATGCTTCTTACAGGTCTCCGTACCGATCGGGTGCCTTCTACTAACTAGCCATACAGTAGATTTTTAGGGGTGCGGCCATTGTCCATCCCCTTGATATGACCAACCTAGTGCAGGCGTCTCTTGTAGATGATCGCGAATATGATGTTCATGTTCACTTGTTCGAGTACGTCTATCTTGGGCACTTTGTCCTGCCAGCGTATGCGTAGGATGCGGCGTAGGCATCTGAGGTGGAAATTGTCCAGTTTCCTTTCGTGGCTTGAGTATGTTATCCAGGCTTAGCTACTGTAGAAGAGAGTACTGAGAACGCACGCTTTGTAGAGGAGCAGTTTGATTTTCTTCCTTTAGAACATAAGTGATTATACATAACACATTATATCAAGCAACACACTATTGTGTTAAGTAGTGTAATCTACAAATGCAGTGATGATACGCCCAGAATAGGTTAAACAGGTATTTATAAAAAAATGACAATAAACCAGAATGCGCATTAATGAGAGTGATACATCAAATAATGTAAAAATAACTCAAGAGACATTTTTATGATATATCAGTAAAATTTAACTCCCGGAAATGGCTTTTGTTTCTACGATATCATTAACCGAGTAAAGTTCACCTTCACGTAACTGACTAGTAATGTTCAGTCTTAATTACTTCTTCCTACCGATGGGTACTTATATGTTCTGCATCCTCAACCAAGCGAATTCGTACTGGTTTCCACCAATGAGCACGCTGAACCAATACACCAAGAATTTAACGACGTGCAGCGGAACGTAGCCAACCGAACAGGACGTAAAATTCGTGCGGATAGAAAATGAAATAAAAGATAATAAAAAAAAATATTATCATTGAGTTTATGAGTGAGTTCAGAGTAATAGATATAAAATTTATGAAGAGTTGTATCAATTTGGATCATATTGAATTAGCGTATTTTGAAGGAAATGGAATTAGCGATCCGAGTTCGAATTCTAGACGAATCTGTTCGCATTTTACTTCGGACTACTACCATTGAGGAAAACATTATTAATTATCTTCCTCAACCCAATGGAATATGGCTAGATAGTAGAGCAAACTAAGTTCTATAACCTTGGTTAGACAACCTATCAAGGAGAAGGAAAAATCGTAATTCTTAATAATATGGAATTATATGTATCGTATGTATATAAACCTGTCAATTTTTATAGGTACTACACTAGCTTGCATATAAGTTTTATGTAATAAAACTTATGGAATTCAAGTGTGAACTATTTCAAGTCCAATTTGAATAAAGATAAAACAAAAATAGATTTTTTAATTTAATGCCTGAATGTTAGGAAAATACTTGTTATGAATATAGTTTTGGCATGGGTCATAGAGAAATAGTTCACAAGCTTCACTTTTGTGACCCCTCTGTTAGATCATGTTCTATCTCTATCTGGGTTACTTAGAATAGAGCCTATTTTTGATTGGGGAGTGTATTTATCATTGTTTTGTATTAACTTAGAATTGCTTTTATAATTACTCATTCTGAAGAAATGTCAACTCTGACTTTTGTCTCTTTGATATTTTGAAATTGTTGAAATATTGATTGCACTAATTTAACTATTGAACCAACTTTTAAAATATTTTGAGCAAATTTTATGAAAGATAAAATCTAATAAATAAGCTTTTTATATCTGAATCTACATTTTTCGTTTCGTTTTGACATATTTTTATTTTGTTGTTTCAAAATATATTTTCACGAAAAAAAAAATTCACAATTTCATCAGTTGTGACACAATTTTTGTAAAATGAGAATGTTCTCACGAAAAATTCTGATAAAAACTGGTTGGGGATGTACAATACGCAGCCTAAAAACCAAACCCTAAAAGAACAAACCAAACCAAGCCAACACAACACACACACACACACAAAAACATCGATTAAAAAAGTGATGAGAGATTAAAATGACTACCCAGTACTTTACTTTACGAATTAATTAAAAAGATAAGAAAAAATCTATTTTATTTACGGTAAAAATTATTTTTAAAGCTTTAATGTCAAGGTGTTGGTTTGATTTATTCATTTAAACACCTTTTCTGAGTTGCGTTACAAGTTTTTTTTTATCATTTAATTTAGAATCTAGAAACTATTTTTGTTTACCCCATTGCGGGTATATAATCGAGGGCTGAAACGCGGGTGACAGAGAGAGTGACAGAGAATCGCTTGTGCCGTGCACGAGAGACCCGGATGGGACGAGACGGAATTTGCATAAAGGGTAGCCGAGCAATAATAAAAACAGACGGTCGCTGACACTGTGGGACAGCAGCAAAGAAAGTGAAATTCGGTGGACTACTGTGTTCTGAGTAAAAAAGAACGAAGCCAGGGGAACGCGGTTACTGTGAGAACATTTTGTTGAACGTAAGAAATTACTCTTGTTAATTGAACGGACTCCATTTGAAAACCCTTTTTCAGGTACTAACACCCAAGTCAGTCTTCACATGAGTGTAATAGCAATTAAGACGTCCCTCCCACTCCCAAGAGCCCAAGAGCCACAAGTTAGTAACGCAGGTTAGTGTTAAGCTATCCCATTTTTGTGGGGAGGGTCTAACCCCTCTGCAGTAGATATAGTCAGTTTGTTATTAGAAACGTCGACAAGGCGGATATTATTTAGAGATTGTGTAATAAAATCTCCAAACACTTAAAAACCATTCGTCATTAAATATTACTTTCGGAGTCATGCAGATAATTTTTTTTCCTTAGTGCTGACTCTGTATAAACAAAAAAAAAAATAATGGTGCTGTCTGTTTCTTTAATTTGATATTTCTGATTCGGGTACTTTATTGTTATCTATTTTTTTGTCTTAGTTTTCATTATTGTATTTTCTAGCCGACAGGTACAATCTAATTAATGTATCTTCTTTCTCAATTATTAACTGCAGCTTACTGATAAAAGAGAATATTATAGAAAACTAAAACATATGACGAACAAAGAAAGAAAAGAAGAAGCCATGTTCAACTTTGAAAGCTGGCATTTTTCAAGTCTGATCAAAATTAAATTTTCAGTTTCAGCTTTCCTGATATAGACATACATGCTATGAAAAATAAATTTACTTAATTAAATGTAAAACTTTGAAAGATCAAAAATGAACACGTGTAATATTTTAAGTGTATGCTTCAATGTTTTGTGTTTGAAAACTTTTTAAGAGTTTGATAATCGAATAAGCAGTGTGTTCCTATAAGATGATAAGACAATAAAAATATCAACGCCGCCAATTCGAAAAATAAACATTATAGATTTTATTTTTGTATCATCATCATAACCCTTCCTTATAAGTGTCTCGGATATCATTTAAATCAATGTATAAGAATTTGTTTTTGTTAAGCGAGTGCAAAATTATAATAGTTCTTTATATAAAATAAAATAAAAAAAATATTTTTTAATAATATGAAAATTGAAATGTCAATAAGTATGAAAGAGAATGTTTTGAAAGTTCTAAATTGACAGAGAAAACAAATATTAAAAACTAATTTTCTAAATGGTTAAACTAAAAGTGATTCTGTGCTCTGCCATACGAGATTAGATGAGAGGTGTAACGGTTATGACACTGAGCAACATCTGGTGATTTGGACCGCATCACCAAATAACATAAAAAGCCACATTTGATAGACCAGAAAAGGACACTTCTAAAGCATCGAAGTTACACCCTGTCGCATCTTGAACCAAAACACTGCTTCGATACCATACATATCACCAGCACACCAAAGATGCCGTACTTGGAATCATTCACAAAAAACAAAGATGCAACACTCAACACCCCTAACGAATACAAAAGGGACAAGAATTACCCACACCTACAAAGAACTACAATGGAACACTACACCCTCAAATGATACAAAAGGGACAAGGAATTATTCACACCTACACAGAACACTACAACACATAACTCTACACTCTATAAATACGAAAGCAGGCGCACAAGCATAAACACCTACAAACAATTCCACACGTATTACATATTGAAAAAGATTTTCAATATTTATCAATCTGCCAGGGGTTTTATAGTTCGAGTGTAGTAGACAGTATCTCTTCATTATCATTACTCCCACTTACAATGTTTATCCAAAATGGTAGTACCTGTTAGGATCCGAACTATAGGCTAAATAGATGTGTTTAGAAAGTTTCCATGTAATGACTAATATGCTGCACTGCGATATTGTAAGTAAAAAAACTAAAGTTGTCGGGGTGGCCTAAAGTCGGTATCAGCCAGATAGCTAGGGATTCTATCCCCTTTTCACTAGCGCTAGACTAAGGAGATATTTTTTACGTCTGAGGTGGAGCGCCACACCTACCATCAACTCCTTACTTAACAGCACATATCGCTGTGTTACTCAAACGCTGAATTCTCGAGAGTCGGTATCGAACCAGAAACCTTGTTGTTCCTATGTTGATGAGTGAATTTTAACTCCAATTACCCTATTACTTTCATTTTTGGACTAATGCACTTGGGAAAGTTATGAAGACCCTAAACCAAAAGCTAGGAGTTAGATCATACCCCAAGGGTTATTCTCCAAGGATGGTTTGGGCATTGAATAACCCCTGAAGTTTTATATGCCATTGAACAACACCTGTTTTAAAATATCTCGTATTCGATAGAAATAGTTGGAACCATATAACTGTAAATTATTCTTACTAGCAAATATATGCACCCTCCGGGTGCAAGTATTTAAGTTTTAATGTAATGAAATATCGTATTAAATTAGAAAGGCTAATGAAACTAAATAAGAATACAGATAAAAAGATTTGAAACAGAGGGAGTATAATAAAAAATGGAACAACTGAAACTTACTCTTCCATCACTCTCGTCTTTCATTGTTATTTTTTCTAATTTAAGTATTTAGTTATAAGAGGAAGTAAAGAATAAAATGACAGTTATTTTATCTTGTTAATGGATTTCATTTAAGATTCATTGAAGAGATTTTTGCTTATATTCATTAAAATAAAACCAAACAGTTAGAAATCAATAATACTAAGCACATATTTATTAAATTCGATTTTTTAATATTAATATGCAAATTAGCCTTCCCGTTCACATTGTAAAGCGCTATTTTGTTGTATATATAAATATAATTGCATGTTGTTAGTATGTAGACATAGTTAACAGTATTAATAATGTAAGACAATTTTATTAATAATTGAGGCTTAGATAAAAATAAAATCATCGAGAATGTGATGTCAATAACTAAGAGAATTGTGACTTGAGTAGGAATATAGTTTCGGTTACAGACAGAAAAACACACAATCTCCATTATTATAAGATTAGAAATGTATTTGAATCCATGATGATTTATTTTTTTGAAACCATATGAATGTGTACAACCAAAGAACCAAAATGAAATATAGGCCAGTAGATAGAACATCAGCAAAGAAATCGCAACTCTAAATAAAATGTTCATTAAATGCGATTCCATAATCTCTTGGCATAAAATAACCCTAACCATATTGATAAGGATTAAAGTCTCTCAATCGATCCGAGAAGGGATTAACTTGTGGGAAGTTTGAGCTGTTTGAAATCTCTTATCTATTTTTAGATAGATTAATCAATAAATATTTAAACATTTGTTTAATTATGTTGTTTTTCTTCATAAATTTTTTAGATTATTTAATTTTGTTATTCTTCTTGTTTTTTTTTCTTTTATTTGTGTTTTATTTGCTTTTTATTAGCTTTTCTCCTGTGGAAACCAACACATGGACATGCAAGTGTGAGGCGCCCAGCCAGGACCTACATTGACCAGCTATGCGAAGATGCTGGCTGCTCAGCAGAGGAGCTCCCAGGTGCAATGAATGATAGGAAAGGTTGGCGAGAGATTGTCATGGATACCCGTGCTGCATGCGCGACATGATGATGATGGTGATGATCCTTCATTAATTTTTAAAAACCTTTCACTAATTTTGAATTTATTTTTTTTAGTATTATCTGCGTTATTCGGACTATTGTCCACATCTTCATTGTTATTTGTACAACGTTTCGGTTGATATGCCCTCCGGCCTTCTTCAAGTATTTCTTGTCGGACTCGGGAACCTTCTCGGACTCGGTACAAAGTTCCGTGATGGCTCCCGATTACGACAAGAAAGTTCCCGTGTTCGAAAAGAAGGTTCCCGAGTCCGAGAAGGTTCCAGAGTCCGACAAGAATACCTGAAGAAGACCGGAGGGCATATCGGCCGAAACGTTGTATAAATAACAATGAAGATGGGTACAATAGTCCGAATAACACAGATAATATTAAGTATTGTAAGGATGTATTTATATTTTGGGTGATACTGTATGTAGCAGATATTTTCTAATTAGAAAAATATCTTAGTCTTAATGGAAATGTCTAACGAACTATTGTTCATTGTAATCTGTGCTTTAATCTAATTCCTATGAATATTTCAAATTTCACTAAATCATTATCAGAATGATATCTACAAAAATGAAAATTCGCCCATGGAATTGTAACTGGAATAATAGTGGCGATCTCGCCAATCTTTTATGCAAGTATCTGATTCATTTAAAGTAGTTTTTAATATGTTTCATATTTCTATCATTACAGCTTCATGCTTACATCCTATATATATTTACGTAACGCTTCGGCCATTGGTAGGATATGACAGGTGAAATATTTAGCAGTATCATCATCATCATCATCATCATCATCATCATCATGTCGCGCTATTAGCACGGATATCCATGACAATCTCTCTCCAACCGTTCCTATCACTCACTGTTCTCGGGAGGTTTTCTGTGCAACATCCAGTATCCGCCCAGAACTGTTCAATGTACGTCTTTGCTGGACCACCCACACTGTCGTGCCCATGTGCTGGCTTCCACAGGATGATGTCACTTAAGTGTTCATCCGGTGTTTCTCCAACAATTTAAATTCAAAGTTCTCCCTTACAAAATATAAATAAATGAGCGTGGCCTAATATTGTTCAAACTGAAACTGAAGACCCAACCAGGTCCCACGTGATTTCACGTATTTCGCAGGCTTTCTGTAATATTCCATGGAAGATCCCGCCCGTGATATGAAAAAGGGACATCCCCTCAGAAATACAAGGGATTGACAATAATCTATGCATAGATTATGAAACAAAGGTGCTCCCTTACAAAATATAAATAAACGAGCGTGGCCTAATATTGTTCATAGCTGGTAGTGAAAAGATAGATGCTTAACTGATTTTAACGGCATTTCAAACCGTCTGGGTTTATTTTATTCCAACGTATTAGGGAATCACGTCAGTGTTTGTTCATTGTTATGGTAATTTACCACGCACGCATGAACTCTTTCAACTATAAATAGCAACAGGTTATGCTCTTAAGCGAGAGTCAATATTTCAGTTGACACTTGATAGACTGCCTCGTGCGTCTTTGTGCTTAGCTAGAGGAGTCTAGGTAGAGGAGTATATATGTCTGTAACTAAACCTTCAACCAAAGGCATAACGTGACATAAAACCAATCTTTATAGTATACTAGAATCAGCTCCCAGGAGTTGTCTGGGTAGAGGGATATAATAAAAATTTAGTCTCGCAGATCCATTGGTAGTTTTGGTCTTACATAATTGATTTATAGTTTAATATGGAACGCAACCAATGACTTTCCCTTTTCTTACTAATCAAATCCTAATTTTTTTCCAGATATAAATATTATCTTTATCATATTTGCACAAAAAGCAAGCTCTGGTGATAGTGACCATCTACATATATTTACATTGTCATTAATTGTTTTATTTTCGTAGTTTCCTCCGGACATACATCCACACAACTGCTCTTTATTATATATATATATTATATATATATATATATATATATATATATATATATATATATATATATATATATACCTTTGCTAAGGTAGGATGTGACACAAGCCCATTTTTGAGCTTGATGTAACTGTTTTCATTATTTTTGAGCGACCGCCCAATATGTCATACCCCAATATGTCATACCCCAATATGTCATACCATTTATTCATAAATGAGTACATCAGCATAAACTGAAACGCAGACAGATATGTTCCGCATTTAAACACTCCTCAACGATTTGTCATTTCGTATGACAAAAAATTCTGCATGCCATAATCCAAAAACATAGATCCTGATTATGTGATGCTGCTTATCCACCGAATTTTTATTTCTTCTCGGTGTCGTCACCTCAGCTAAAGTATGGAACAATCCCTATTTTATAATAAAGAAAGTAAGGAAAGAAAAACGACATGTTACACAGAAAATATAATAAGAAAGAAAGAAAGAAAGAGAGTAGGTAAAATATAGAGAAAGAGAAAGAGTTAAATCAAGATTATTAATATTTTATACATTGAAGAAGTTTTTAACAATAGCTCTTAACTAAACATATCAAAAGTTGTAATGATTAAATTATCATACAGTGGTATATCCACAGGTTCTGTTAGATTCAATTATAACGTGACTAGGATGATTTATTTAAAACTTTATTCTATTTAAATTTATCTTATTAATTCTACACGAAGGAGATCCCTTTTCTCATATTTCACTTCCTGTTGCGTCCCTCAATTTTCTCACAACTCTCAGCATCTAATATATTTCTGCACCGTTTCAAGAGTTTTTCATGAGATTCTATCCGCTCGTTTGTATACAATTTTCAAATCCCATTTTAGTCATACGGTCATCGTCCTCCAATGCTGACAAGTCTTCCACTTCTTTTCTTTATTTTTATATACTGTTTGTCAATTGCCCTCCTTAGGGGTTCAAAGCGGTGTCCATTAATTTCATGCTCCGTCGATTCATCGATTTTTGTTCCACTTGTGTCCAGCCTAGGGACGGTTCCGGGTTTCACAATATTTGGTACTGACTGCGCAGAAAATATTCACTACCATCGCCTCATCATCCTTTTCATCATTAGTATTACATTGTTTATCATTGTATACCCAAAGCAAAATCAGCGCTGCTTCATACCTTCAGATTAATCCTTTCACTTTCTCATAATTAATAGTGCTATTACTACTGTATGCGTTTCCGTACAAGAGTGTATCAAATAGGAATTGTTTAAAATTACTTGAAAGTAATTATCTGTAGATCCGCAATCTTCTAAATTCTATTTTCTTTTACTTAATATAACAAATATAAAGTGAGTAGAGAAATTTATTATTATAATGGTACACAGTAATAACCTTCTCGAGTTTCACCATAAGGATCTTCAGGGTTAAATCCACTGAACTAATCAAGATATAATATATATATTTATATATATATAAAGTTAAATTTATTGAGTCAGATATACCTACTAACAATTGTTTATCTGATCGTTTTAGCCATTTCTTAATAGGTACGTTTGTGTAAATG
>CM042146.1:3850968-3890968 GCA_023376005.1 Doryteuthis pealeii | reverse complement strand
AAAACGTCTTTAGTTTGTCTAAATGTTAAAAAATGTCAGATGTTATTAAAGAATATCAAGAAAAAAATAAGTATGTTACAAAAATTTATTTTGTATGTGTGAGTTCATTTTCGCGCGTACACACACATGCGCGCGCGTGCATCTCTCTCTCTCACTCTCTCTCTCTCTCTCTCTCTCTCTGTCTATATATATATATATATATATATATATATCATGGAAATAAAACAACTATTCAACTTCCAGCTATGGGTAAATAGCAGGGCAAAGTCCCCAACACAGAAGTGCTGGAACGAGCAAACATAAACAGCATGCCCGCCATCATCTGCGAGAGACGCCTGCGCTGGCTTGGCCATGTCAAGAGGATGGGCAAAAGCCGGTCCCCGAAGACCTACTGTATGGTGAACTAGTGGAGGGCACCCGACTGGTAGGGAGACGACATCTACGCTTCAAGGATGTCTGTAAGAGAATCATGAGGACATGTCACATCGATATAAACACATGGGAGGCTTTTGCAGAAGACCGTGCGACCTGGCGCTTCCTCGTCAAACAAGAAACGAAAGGGAGTGAAAAAGAGAGGAAAGAAACCACCACAGAAAAGAGAGCTAAAAGGAAGGAGAGACAACAGCACCCCCAACACCAACAAAAAGCATCACCTTTTGTTTGTAATCACTGCACCAGAGACTGTCATTCAAAGATCGGTCTGTTAAGCCACTTGCGTAGCTGTAGGTAAACAACAAAGGTAAACAAAAAAATGGACACTACGCCATCGTCTTTAATAGACGGAAGTGTGCCAACTACATATATATACAGCACGTGCGCGTGAGAGAGAGAAAGAGACAGAGAGAGTAAGACAGACAGAGAGAGAGACAGACAGACAGACAGAGGGGGAGAGAGAGACTGGGAACAGAGAGAAAAAGAAAAATAGTATATGTGTTTTTACTTATCAACCCAACCGTTCGGCAATGGGAAAATGCGATACAAGGTTAATTTTTAATCGAGTTAAATCTAGTGCAAATTTAAATTCCTTTTTTACTTCCCCAACTTCCCGGCTACCGTGATTAAAGTGTCGAATCTGTTTTACAATTTACTCATAAATTGGGAGGAGAAGGCATAATGGATTCATGCCTTTTCAAATACATTACCGCGAAGTGAAACAGTATCCTCCGAGATTCTAACTCGGGTCATCGAGTTCATTCACCGTCTGTTTAATAGCGCGTGTGTATATATACAAACTATAATACTATTACTACAAGATAATAAAACAAACGCCTGTTTAATATTATATTCTATAATAGAAGATTTAGATGATGTCATGTTGGATTAAAATAACATATCAGCATTGAAAAGCATGTTTCTTTTCTTATACACCAATAAATGCGAGTGGATCATATTTCACATTCATAAAAAGATTCCTTGGCTTCTGTGTAATAACAAATGTCTCGCCTGTGTCTATGAAGGAGATTTGGAGCCAACCTTCTATATAAAGTCTGTTTCACTTTTATGTTAATTGCCACAGACGCCTTACACATTTAAAAGCTGCATTTTCAATCAGTTCGTATTAAGTGTAGAAACGGGTTGAATGTCTATCTTCCTCGGATAAGATGAACAATGAAATCATGACGATATAATTTATCAAAGTTTATGGTCGGATCTAAAACTTTGCAACTTTGTTTTAACCTTCTCCATTCCAAAGATATACGCCATTAATGCAGCTAAGTGAATTCTTCTTTCGTTTACTGTAATATATTAGAATCTCAAAGCAGGCAAGAAAGCGCAATTTTTATTGGTGTATCGCTCTGTTTTAGCCTTTGCTTCATTAAGCACATTTATTATAAGGAAGATGAAAGATTGTCTCATGCGTTTTATATTGCTTATTTCATATTATCATTATTATTTTTTTTGTAAGTTAAAAAACATTAGAACCTAATGTTCTATGGGGCGTTTTTGCCAATGTTTAAAAGCTATAATTCGTTCTCATCCTTCCTTTTTATATTGACCGAATCAAGACAGTCCAAAAAAACATATATCTGTTAATTAAATGGCTTTGAATTAAAGACGTCGCTTAACTTATGAGAAATCTTATTTTGATATTGAATAATATATATTCTTTAAGATATTTATCGGCAAGGAAGCCATTAGAAAACGTAAATATTTAAATGGCGATCATAAATTACCGTATTAGTCAATTGCTTAAATGTCAACTTCGGCCGCTTTTAAGCTCAATTCCGAGTGAGCTTTATATATGTAATCTTTTTTTATGTCATACCTAATATAAGATTACTTGTAGCATATATATATATATATATATATATATATATATATATATATATATATATATATATATATGAGAGGTATCCAAAACTTGGTAGTAAGGGATGATTCTATATGTGATTTCTAAGATACACTGTATTATTATTGGATGATCCAGTATGTATGAATACTGTGAATCTTTAAATCACTAAAGAGAGCTCAATGTATAATAAACTTTTTAGATTATATACAGAGCAATATTTATCTTAGAAAGGAAGGAAAAATTCAACACCGTAATTCCATAATAAATTTATTTCGACCAAAATTTATATAGGCCCCAATTTTTGGTCGAAATAAATTTATTATGGAATTACGGTGTTGAGTTTTTCCTTCCTTTCTAATATATATATATATATATATATATATATATATATATATATTATATATATATATATATAACAATGGTGATATAGTGTTCTATAATTAACAGTTCTAAGCAAATAGTGCTACATATCGTTGATGGACCATGTATATCTAAGTTAAGGTAGCGTGGACATGAAACCAACGACGCATGGTTACCGTCAGTTTCTCGGCTGTGCGGTTTTAAAACCATTCACAGGCGAGAAACTTTCAATAACTAAGCGCCGTTGACTTCAAGTCCACTCTACCCAAACATACAGGTATATATATATATATATATATATATATATATATATATAGTCACAGAAGAAATTATTTCCCGACCGCGGTTTCGGTGTTACTCTAACACCTTCATCAGGGGGGGGGGGTGAGTGGATATTTTCGGTTACTTTATATAGCTAGACTGATATTTCTTTAATTCTTCCTGAAATGTAATCTTAGTGGGCTGCTAGTTTGTAGTTGAGGTTAAACTCTTCCTATCTTGACCTACGTGGGTAGTAGTGCGCTGTAACATTATACTTTTATTACCCCTTACCACTATCTTCAACTTACTATATTGACCTTTATGGGGTCAGTTTGTCTGAAGTTTTTTTATTTATTTATTTATTTATTCTAGTAGTTTTTCTTTGTAACTGCTTTATCATAATTTTACTGTATTATGTCCTTATTGATCAATTTTATCTTATTGGTATTCTAATGCATTGCATAATCTATGCTTACATTTTCCTAGGAACTCATCCTTTTTATTAATTAAGTCATTTTTATTTGGGAATCTAATTATTTCTAACTTTTCCTGTAGACACAAGAAGCATGGATCCGTCATATATACACACACACACACCACACACATATATATATATATATATATATATATATATATATATATATATATTATATATGTGTGTGTGTGTGTGTGTGTGTGTGTGTGTGTGTCTGTATGTTTTACTGAATCATTTCGATCTATCTCCTTTTAATGTATGATATTCTAGAGGGTATCTTTATATTTTCAGACTGTATTTTAAAATTATATTTTTTAACTTCAAGATATTTCGATACGTTGTGTTTTGCATAATAATTCATAATATTTTAAAAGAACAAAAATGAATGTGTGTATATTTTTGTATTAACAAAGAAAACAAAAATCTTTGTTTAACGCAGATTCCTAGCCAATCACATTATGAGTGTCATAATCTTTTAAAAGTTCAACACAAACTGCACAGCCAATTATATGCCTGAATCTTTGGAGAAAAAAATCAAGTTCACTGTCCGATTTTCTTAAAATAACATTGACCTCCCATAAGAAAAATGTGCAATTGCTGTTCGCTTAGATTTAATTTTTTTTTCTGAGTTCAGTCTCTCTAAAACTGTTCTGAATGTACGTGCTGTTCTCAAAGAAATATTGGGGGAATATATTAATCGCTATATTTGTTCTAAAAACTGAACTACACTTAAGAGGTCGGTGCCCGATGGAGAAACGAGAAAATGAGAATCACTAAATAGTTTATAATGATATATATATATATATATATATATATATATATATATTATATATATATATATATATATATATATATATATTCTAAGCTCCCTGAAATAGACTATAAGCTAAATCTCTAAGTCTTTTGTTATTTCTTTACTTATATTTTTGCTCTGTGACTCTAACATTAAGAGCACACATTGAGCTCTCAATCTGCGACAGGTTTTTTAAATAAAACTCTTGTGTCGTAAGGAAGATTTTTTCTCCGTACATTTGTATTATATATATATATATTTATATATATATATATATATATATATATATATATATATATAATAAAAGGGAATGACTTACCGGTAAAAGATATTGAGTAAATCCCAATACTTGGTTGATACAAGTATTAATCGAATAAGTTAGTGTTAGAGCGGATTTAGTATTACAGTGTGTACGGAAATAACCTACTCGAGTTTCATCATAATGATCTTCAGGGTAAATTTCCACTGAATTAATTGATCAAATCAGTGGAACTTAATTTATTAATTCAATGCAAATTAACCCGGAAGATCTTTATGGGGAAACTCGAGTAGATCATTTCCGTACACATTCTAATACTATATATATATATATATATATATATATATATATATATATATATATATGGTCTCTCTGATGTTAGTAAGTAAATCACATAATGGTCAATAATTTTGTTTGAAAAATAATTGTCAAATTTTAAACAATAAATATAGCTGTCCAAGCAAATCCCGAGTTAAATGTTATGTAGGTATGTAGGTATGTATCAGTATGTTCTATTTAAATTATTCAAGTTATTTTATGTATACTAAGATTGAGTAAAATTATTAGACAAAACCAAATAATCACATATTACTTTAATGACTGTTATTAATTAATATATGGATAAATATTAGGAAAGATGCCCACTTTAAACTTGCTTATGCAACCAGTCTGAGAGAAGGAAAAATCTAAATTAAGACCTTGTAAAATCTACTTCAGAAATTGACCTTATCACATTCTACTCGTTCAAATAAATTCGTACACTGAACGTGATTCCACAAACTCTAAAGTATGAAATAACCCCAAATGGGTTGTGATGCCGTTAAAACAAATTAATCAATAATTCAATCAATCTTTTGGCATATACGTTATTGTACATAAATATGTGCACTTAAACACGGAAGAGTCACAATTCACGGAAAGTGAGTCCCTTTCTTCCTAGAAAAATATATTATTAGGTTTCCTATTGCTCCCTTTCCGAAACAGAACTCTGATGCATGCCTGAGATGGACTAGATCGAAAATATATAAAGAAACTAAATGAACACTGATCACATGCCCTCTTCATACGTAGTTGCCAAAAGTCTTTTTCGCTTTCCATCGTTGCCAACTTCAATGGAATTGTCCGGTCCAATGAGTAAATCCCCGCTGTTTGGCACTATTTCTCTGTGCCGTGTACAATTTGCTTATTCGAGGAATAATTGCTCTTGGTTAATCCAGGTCGTATAGCACTTTCTCTACTATTCTCGCATTCTTTCTCTTCTAATTACTTTGTAAAACATTTTCGTTTCCATCACACTATTCTTATTAGATTCGTTCCAAATTTTCCATTGAAGACAGTCACATTTCTCGTAGAAAGTAATTAAAGTTGTTGCTATTCATAGAAATGTATCATTATCAGATCTGCTATAATTTATTCTTGTATTTGCAAGATGCTTGCCATAAACTAGATAAAAGTTGCTTTTCCACGTAGATACGTATTTAAGTTACACTGAACATTGGCTTGTTGTATACTCTCTTTCCTTACTTTCTTACTTCTATTTTTCTTCTGTTCTTCTAGCGTCTGGACTTCGTCTTGGGGACTTCGTGTCTGGTCTTCCATTGGGGATTTCTCTTTATCAGAAGCCCTGTGTCATTGGCAGTTTTTAGATAATAACACAAGACTTCGATTTACTTAGATCATATTTTATTCTGAAATCCCCGCCAGACTACCTGCGCAGATTGAGTCGGCCGCGTGCATAACACGACTTACCACCGTCGCGGTTTTGGCCGATCTAACTAAAAATCTCTTTCTAATCTAAACCGGAAGAGGATCTTCTCCACCGATTCTCACGGTATCCACCAGAAGGATCAGGATGAGGTCAAGCCTTGACATTAAATCCTTCAAGGCCGTGGGCTGCAACTTATAACAGCCATTTTGGTTTCTACACTACTGTACATAAGTATTAGGAATCTAATAATTATTTAATATGCTCATATTATATATACAACTACTGGCGAGCTGCATTTCTGAACCACTTTGAATTAACAAAACCACTGGAAGAAATCTTCATTGGAACTATATAAGGACGCTGTGCACTATCCTGAGCAAATACTGGAAGCAACACCCCATAAAAACAGCTGTATGACCACTTAACTCATATCACAAAAATAAAAAGCATCCAAGTAAGACAAACAGGACACGCTGGACAAAGTAAGGATCAACTCATAGGTGACGTTTTCAAGTAGGTACTAACGTATGGGCATAATAAAGTGGACCGTCCAGCAAAAACGTACATGGATCAGCTGAATTTGCGAATATATTATGAGCAAGATGAAAGATTGTCTCATGCGTTTTATATTGCTTATTTCATATTATCATTATTATTTTTTTTGTAAATTAAAAAACATTAGAACCTAATGTTCTATGGGGCGTTTTTGCCAATGTTTAAAAGCTATAATTCGTTCTCATCCTTCCTTTTTATATTGACCGAATCAAGACACTCCAAAAAATATATATCTGTTAATTAAATGGCTTTGAATTAAAGACGTCGCTTAACTCTTGAGAAATCTTATTTTGATATTGAATAATATATATTCTTTAAGATATTTATCGGCAAGGAAGCCATTAGAAAATAGATAGGTATTTAAGTTACGCTGAACATTGGCTCATATTATATATACAACTACTGGCGAGCTGCATTTCTGAACCACTTGGAATTAACAAAACCAGTGGAAAATATCTTCCTTGGAACTACATAAGGACGCTGTGCAATATCCTGAGCAAATACTGGAAGCAGTACATTTTGCGAATACATGATGTTGGAAGGAGGACTTGCCTAGGTGATGACCGATAACGACAACTGGTGATAGAGGAACCTTTCTGTAGGAGAGGTGTCTCATATAGCTTGAATCAGTTTAATCTAAATATGCATTAGCACTGAGACTGATAAGCTTATTATATGCAAAAGGGAAAATAATTTATTTATTCCACAATCTAATATCAAGAATTATACACTCTAACCATCTTATATCCACAGTTGGTAGAGTGTTCGACTAGAAATTGCAAGGTTCTTGGTTCGATACCGGTCCTCACCAACTCATCGTATGAGAAGCACAGGGATCTATTCTGTAAATTGAGGAGCTGATAGTAGGCCTGGCGCTCCACCTCAGATGTTAAAATAATCTCCCTGTTCTAGTGCCAGTGAAAAGGGGATAGACTCCTTAGCTGCCTGGCTGATACCGACATTAGGCCGCCCCGACGACAGTACATTTTACTTTACAACAAATAATGATTATGGAACGACACTCTTAAATTCTCTCTCAGTAGAAGGCGTATATCTTAATAATGCTCATTTAAATGAACTCAAAATAAGAAATAAGAGGAAATATTTGTATAATCAAATGAGGTTATTACGCCTATTTCGTTGTTGTAGCTGAAACCGAGGCTGTGAAGTTGTGTAGATAACAATAAAGATGACGACAATTGTCTGAAAAATAAAAATAATATAAATTCAAAATAACTCAAATATAAGCGCTCGATCAGAGATATTCAGCTCTCTATGATTAGAAATATAGTGTCCCTGTTACGTACAATATATATATATATATATATATATATATATATATATATATATATATATATATACTAGCAAATATATGCACCCTCCGGGTGCAAGTATTTAAGTTTTAATATAATAAAATATCATGTTAAATTAGAAAGGCTAATGAAACTGAATAATAATTCAGATAAAAATATTTGGAACTGAGGGGGTATGATTGAAAAATAGAACAGCTTTGAAACTAACTCTTCCATCATTTTCCCTTACTCCGTCTTCATTGGTAAATTTTCCTAATTTAACTATTTAGTTAAAATAGGAAGTAAAGAATAATATCACAGTTATTTCTTCTTGTTAATGCATTTCTTTTAAGATTTATCCCCGAGATTTTTACTCATATTCAATAAGATAAAACCAAACAATTAGAAATCAATAATACTAAGCATATATTTATTTAAATCAAATTTTAAGATCAATATGCAAATTAGCCTTCCCATTCACACTGTAAACTGCAATTTTGTTGTATATATAAATACAATTGCATGTTATTTGTATGTAGATATGATTAATAGTATTAATGATGTAAAACAATTTTATTAATAATTGAGGTTTAAATAAAAAATAAAATCATGGAGAATGTGATGTAAATAAGAATTGTGACTTGTATAGTAATATAGTTTCGGTTACAGACATACAAACCCACAATCTCCATTATAATAAGATATATATATATATATTTAAAATCACAGTGATTTGAAACATTACATCTTTCTTCAATTACGCTGTAGACTTGTAAGTTACTTTTTTAATAGCTGGAATATATCATGAACAATTTTGATACTCATTATACACTTTTATATAATTTTACATCAAACTCTTTTGAGTTTTATGATGAACTATAATGCTTCTGATTTTTAAAAATAAAATGTATTTTATTTTTAACACAGAACACGCATTTTTAAAATTCCATCATTGAATAATAGCGTTTTGTTTGTACCCTTTCTTCTAACAGTTATTTATCCCGTCTTTCTCTCATATGTTGCTCTTGATGATGACCGATCTATTAAAACGGTCGAAACAGATTTCTGTCAGCAATTATAAACATAATTTGTTTTTTTCAAAAATGCTAAATTTGATACTGTCGGATTAATTTCCATCTATTTTCATATATATATATATATATATATATATATATATATATATATATATATATATATATATATATATATATACAGTCGATGATAAGAGCAATCTTTACTGATAAGTTTTTTTATGCTATATTACCAGTATTGATCCTATATAGTTTCCTGAGATTGACACCCAAACATTCTGCAATTTTAGTTTAAGAGCTTCTGGCGTGGATGATAAGCAGTACAGCATGTAATTTACAATATTCTGCGAGAGTGAATTGCGTTGTGGTGATGTTTTCTCTACTAACTCTAGTATGAAGCAAATAGACAAAGCCTGAAACAAACAAAGAGCATACACGAAATTAGTAATTAAAACTGACGATTATTCACATATACCACTGTTTATATTTACAAACAAACACACACACACACACACACACACCACACACACACATAATATATATAAATATATATATATATATATTATATATAAATATATATAATGTGGAGAAAAGTAGACAAACACGGGATGTTATGGAAACTGGATGTTTATTGTCGACGATGCAACGTTTCGGTCATTTATACCTTCTTCAGGACTCGAATATAATTCTTGCTTCAATGAAGGACATTTTCAAAATGGTGAGAACAGTAGGTTGTCAGCAGGGGCAGGGGTGGTTGGGTGTGGGTAGTGGATTTTCTTCTCTCTAGATGGGGAGTGTTTATATGGTGATGCAGGTGTGGGTCAAGAATGTTGGATGATGGAGATGGGTCAGATGAAATGAGTATGTGTATATATGTATGTATGTTTTTAATTGTCTTTTATATACATGTATGTTTGGGAACTGGATGTGTCATTAGGTGTATATGTGTGAGTTTATATATATATATATATATATATATATATATATGTATGTATGTATGTATGTAGATGGTGAACCCTTACTTATTACGGTATCACAGGGAAGGAATATATATATATATATATATATATATATATATATATATATATATAATATATATATATATATATATATATTATATTTATTATATATATATATATATCTATATATATATACATATATATATATATATATATTTAATATATATTATTTGTATATATATTTATATATATATATATATATATATATATAAATATAATATATATATTATATATATATATACAAAATCATAATAGCAATATATTATCATACATATTTACATAAATATCAGAATACACAGCTATTATTTTTATACATATCGTAGAAGAAAGCATAAGATTTTCAAACTAAAATTGAAAACTTCCTTATCAAAGCAATATTTCACTTTTAGTTTTCTGTGCACACCTAGCCGATTCATGATATAATTTCCATATTATCAGATGTTTTCGGAAAAAAAATCTTATTAATAATTTATCAGAGAATCAACTCGTAAAACCTAACAATTTATTCACTACAAGCGTAATTTTATTGAAATTTCATAAGAGGAAAATTTCTGTTAATCTTGTATAAGAATTCAATAAACAAATTTATAGACTGACGAACTGTTAGAGAAAATGTATTAAATTTCAGTAATTAATTTAATTTCTGTAGATTGTAAATAGCGTGCGTATCAGACTTTGAAATTATCTTGTGGAAATTTAATATTAAAAAAAATTGAAAAAATAGAAAACATTTTCAAGAAATAATTCGGTTTCTCCAGAATTAAAAAAATATTCTTTTCTTTTAATTGTTTTTTTCCATTTTTATTTCTAATTAAATAAGTATACGTATATTTAATTACAATTTATATGAATCTTCAATGGATTTATGGTTTTGCCAATGGTGTCATAAAAGATTACGCGAAAATGTTTATATGATATGTTTGAGAATGAGGCACTTGTTGTGTAATGGTTATCTTCGTAGGAAACAAACACGACTAACCGAGTTAAAATCCTATTTTAGCCTATTTCAAATTTCTAATACCCTTGGGAAACGTATGAACCCAACTATGCGTAAAGTAGTAGAGCAAACATAGCTCTTTAATTTTGGTGTGACAAACAGTCGAGGAGAAGAAAAAATTTGACTTCAAACATATTACATATTTACCAACCTCTCCTCATGAGCAGGATGTGACACAGTCAATTTCTTAAGCGGGGTTTAACAGGTTTAAATTCACAGTTTTCTTTCTCTACCGAGGTTAGAGAGCCCAATCTAGAGAGATAATAATTCGATACATACATTTCCTTTGGGTATAAGTGCTATATAAAATCTATACATTCTAGCTGAGAACTGATCTCTTCTCGCTGTGTGCATTTCCTACGATAATAACCATTACATCACACGCCCCCAAATTAAACAATACTGATCCTCTTTCCTATTCCACTCGTGTAGAGGGATTGAGTAAAAAAAGCAAGAGTCTATAGCCAGAAGGAATAAGGGAGTTCATGCCTTTTACAACTTTATTATTCCAAAAGTGAGCACAACTATAATAGGCAACTGGATTTCGAACTAGCTTTACGTTGTCGCAATTTTTAAAAATCTAGCAGAATCTAATCAATAATTATAATTTTTGATAAAAGTTAGTTTCATTTAACCTTTTCTAATCCAACACATACATACACACACAAACGAATATGAAAGCACACACACACACACACACACACACACACACACACACACACACACACAATAAAATACACACATACCCATCAAACACACACACACACGGTTAACATTAAAGGCAATATGCACGTATATAATATATATATATATATATTATATTATAAATAATATATATACATGCATATATATATACATGCATATATATATACATATACACATATACTATATACATATATATAATTAAAAAATCAACTGGATTTAAGAAGACAGCACACACCATACACACACACACACACATATGCAAAACCTCCTACAGACCAACAGGTGTATGTAATAAAATTAGAAAAAAAAGAATCAGCTGGACCTAGAAATTACACACAACACTCACCCGAAAATAAACAAACAAGCTAATGTTTGATAATAAAACAAAAAAGGGTAAGACAACCTGGGATGGCTAATCAAACATTTTGAACAGTCACACACACATAAAGATGCATACACACACACACTCACACAAACAACACACACACACACACACACACACACACACACACACATACAAACACCCATACACACTAAACACACATATACACATGATGAGAATTTGGAAGATATAAAGAACAAAGTAGAATGGACAATCACTAACAACAGCTTCAGTTTTCAGAAACTCTTCTGTCGAAAAGATTTTATCTCGAAATATTAAGAATAAATTAAGGTTAACAACAACAATGACCTTCTTTTTTTTTATTCACACTGCCTTGTGATAGTCTTGAAAACTAACCACCAAAGCAATATAAACACAATGCTTCAAGCAAATAATAAAACACACACATATACTTATATATATGTGAATGTTGTGTGTGTGTGTGTGTGTGTGTGTGTGTACAGGTAATATATACGCATATATAACTCATTAATAAGTGTATTATTTTATTACGCTATTAACAATCATTAACATCTTTAACACTGTTATTCTTTTATCTTTCATGATAGAATATTTTCACACTATTGAATAACATTATTGACTTAAATCTTCAAAAATCATCACTGTAATTTCGAACAAACATAGCACGTGTAAAATAATACTATATAATTAGACACCTTTCAACGTCTGAAAATGTTAGCGGTGCGTTTACCCGATATAGGGTGATGGCGAAACAAAGGAAAATATTATTTTTATCACATTTTTTCTACCGAGCCGACACTTAGTTTTGCATATATCAACCGAATTATTCTTATCAGCAAAGTTTCTCTTGTCTTAAAATTAAAACAAACTACTTTTACTCTGTCTTCTCGCCTTTCTCAATATTCATTCGACACAAACAGCACATAAATATAAACAAGTTATGCATAACATCAGTTTAGGTTATTAGTTTTGAAACAAGTTTACCTTCGTTCTAGAGAGGTAGAAAAGGTGAGAAGAAAATCCAGTCTAATTTACACAAAACTGATCATATTTTGATTACTTCAACAGAAACGAGCAGTTATTCATAATCCATATGTATTCTATCTCTCGGCCTCATCTCTCTCATTGAACACACAGACCAAATACACAGACACAGGCACACACACACACACCCCATGTATATATATATAACTATATATATATAATATATATATATGTGTGTGTGTGTGAGTGAGTGGGTGGTATATTATGGACTCTTTCGTCGATTTTCGACGCATGAGGATTCCTACATACAATGAACACCTACATAGTTGTTTGTTTATAGTGGTGAAGGCTTGTGTAAGACCATCTACGCTTTTTGGCACAGTCGATAGGAAAGAATTGGTGCATCAAGGGTTGCCACAAACCCAATCAACGACCGACCTCAGGAATTTTGAATTCAGAGTTATCCCTCTCCTAGGACTGGTTACCTACCCAAGGCTGAAGGGCCAAGTCTGTCTTACTATCTAACCCATAGCTGGAGGGAGAATATATGGATTCATACCTTTCCCAAGGGTATTAGCGCTATGGAAATGCCACACAGCTTCACCAAGGAATTGAACCATATATATAATATATATAATATATATATATATATATATATTTATAATAATTCATTGCTATTTTAAATAGGTGCTATTAAAACAAAGTATTCGATATCAGGAGGGAAGTGCATATATATCTAAGTTAGAAATATCATATACCAAGCCTCAACAGCACTTGGTGACAGTTTATTCTCTTTCACACACACACACACACACACACACACACACCACACACACACACACAGATAATATATAATAATATATATATATATATATATATATATATACTACTCCTCTACCCGGATTATAATAGCATTTCACACCCTCAAAAAATATTACAATTTCTATAATTCTTTTATAATGCTTCCTTTCAAAAAACATTCTAAAAAACATCTCTTCAAAAAAGAAATCCTCTCCTGACGATGACCTAAGGTCGAAACTAGTTGAGGATAAATAAAATATAAGAAATATTCCTGTTTGTCTTATCACTTTTTGGCCATACTATATATATATATATATATATATATATATATAATATTATTTATTTGGCCATACTATATATATATATATATATTATATATATATATATATATATTATATAATAATTTGAAAATGACAGAATCTAACTTCAAGTGAAGAAAAAAGACTCATGAGAAAGAGATGAGATCTGCATCGTAATCCAGCAGATTTTGTCCTTCCTAATATTCTTTCGTTTCCACTGTGTCCACCGTGTAAAATAATTATATAATTATAATTATAGCAAATATATGCACCCTCCGGGTGCAAGTATTTTAGTTAAATTTAATAAAAATATCATATTAAATTATAAAGGCTAATGAAACTGAATAAGAATGTAGATAAAAAGATTTGAACAGAGGCGGTATGATTGAAAATAGAACAACTTTGAAACTAACTCTTCATCATTTTCCGTTACTCCCCGTTTTTCATTGGTAAATTTTCCTAATTAAACTGTTTAGTTAAAATAGGAAGTAAAAGGTAAATTATAGTATTTCTTCTTGTAAATAAATTCTTTTAAGATTTATCCACGAGATTTTTGTTTATATTCTTAAGATAAAACCAAACATTAGAAATCAATAATACCAAGCACATATTTATTAAATTAGAATTTTAAATATCAATATGCAAATTAGCCTTCTCGTTCACACTGTAAACCGCTATTTTGTTATATAGTAAAATCAATTGCATTTATTAGTACGTAGATATGGTCAACAGTATTAATAATGTAAAACAGTTTTTATATAAGTTTTAAAAGAAATGAAATCATGAAGAATTTGACGTAAATAATTAAGGGAATTGTGACTTGAGTAGTAATATAGTTTCGGTTACAGCAGAAAAACACACAATCTCCATTATAATAAGATATATAATATGAATAATTAAAGTAGGCAGTAGCCTATGTTGATTTCAGCCGAACAGCGAGGAAGTGTATCCCTTTTCGTTAGCGCTAACAAGGATATATTTGCACTTGATGTGGGAGCACCACACCTACCATAAGCTCCCCACTTTTCCACTCAGAACCAAACTCATGCTATTCATGCTCTGAGTTGGTTGAGGGACGCGATTGGAGCCTGTGGTTCCGAGCAGATGTTCTACTGATAGAGCTAATGTTCTGTTCACAGAATAACTGTATATAATAATATCTCTAAATTTCATTTTTTCATTCTTTCTTCGTCTATCAAATTATTTGTTTTACAATCGACTAGGCTATGTTTCAAATTCTCGAAGTGAGAAAACCCCGTAGAGCCAAAGACCACAACTGTCCAATGTTATGATCGTTGCGGAGGAAAAATGGTCATGACAGAAAACACGAAAAAATATCCCGACAAAGTTTATTCAGTGTTGTGTCCTTAAAAATAACCATAAGATAAAAGAGAATGCCCCCGAAGGACTGTGTCTACTAGAAAAAAATTATCTTTGAATTCAACCCAGGACAGGATGAGAAAGAAACAGACAGTGCCTTAAAAATAGCTCATCATGACAATCAAATCATCGTCTATATATCTGAGGAAAAAATGTTTCTTATGTGAGTACTTCGCTTAACCCGTTGAACTATATATATATATATATATATATATATATATATATATAATATATATATATATAATATTGTGTGTGTGTGTGTGTGTGTGTGTGTGTGTGTGTGTGATGTGTGAATAAAAAGGACTTAAATACCATGGTATCGTGGTTATGGACCATTTCACCCATGGTATTTAAGGCTTTTTTTATTCACAAATAACTTTTGCTCTGTTTACAATAATTAAACATTGAGCTCTCATAAGGTACCTGACTCTACATTAAACTACTGGTAGAGAAAAGGACGCAGCCTAGAATCACCTTGTACCAAAAACTTGAACCGCACCAAAGTATATATATAATATATTTATATATATTATAATATATATATATTATAATATATAATATATGATAAACTACCAAGGTTTTTATCCCCATTTAATAAATCTATAGATAACCGCACATCTTATTAGATTGTTGATTGTGTGTTTTCTGTCTGTAACCGAAACTACATTATTACTCAAGTGACATATCTCTTAGGTCATAGTCTCCATGATTTATTTTTATTTGACCTCAGTTATTGAAATGTTTTATATTATTAATTCTGTTGATCGTATCTACTGACAAATAACATGCAATGTATTATATATATAACAATAGCGTTTACAGTGTGAATCGGAAAGGCTAATTTGCATATTGAATTATTAAAAATTTGATTTTAATAAATCTGAGTATTATTGATTTCTTATTGTTTGGTGTCTTAATGAAAGAGCAAAAATCTCGGGGATAAATCTTAAAATAAATCCATAAAAAGAAGAATAACTGTCATTTCATTATACTTCCTAATTTAACTAAATAGTTAAATTAGTAAAAATTAGCAATGAAAGACGGGATGATGGAAGAGTAAGTTTCAGTTGTTCTAATGTTCGATTATACCCCCCCCCTCTGTTTCAAATCTTTTTATCTGCATTCTTATTTAGTTTCGTTCGTCTTTCTAATTTAATATAATATTTTATTACATTAAGACATGAAAAATACTTGCACCAGGAGGGTGCATATATTTGCTAGTTTATTTAATTGTGGTTGTTGTTTCTGACGCATGTAACTTCATAAACCACAAAAATATTATTTAGACCTGTGATTATTTCACAAAATATAGTAGTGAAGTATAGTTCTTTATCTTTTGAATGCAAACAGGAGAGAGAGAGAGAGAGAAAGAGAGACAGACAGAGACAGAGACAGAGACAGAGAGAGAACTCCGAATTCTGACCAGATTAAACATACCTTGTATCACATCACAGTTATAGTGAGGACTTAAATACCTACCTAATAAGAAGATCAATATAGAAAATAAAGAAATAAAAATACAATGAAATTATAATACATCACCTACAAATAGTAATTGGAAATTCACGAAGAAAGAAATCATCAGAACTGTTAGTTTCACGTTGTCGATCTTCAGGTGAGCTAGTATTCAGAGACGCGTTGAATATTGTATCCAGCTATTATTATTTCTGCTACTATTAAGAAGTTTTCACCCCAGCGTTAATGGAGTCCGAATGACTGCAAGTCTCCTCAGGTCTCCAGGACTCTTCTGAGTATTCTGGCTGATTGTAGCAATGCATCGGTCTGGATGGTCTCAATTCTTCGTCTGATTTCGAGTTCCTCCAGTCTTTTTCCAAGCTTTTGGGGACAGTTCCAATTTTACCAACTACAATTGGTATCACTTTGACTTTCATATTCCACAGTATTTTCAATTTTCTGGGCAAGGAGTTTTATATATATATTTATTATTATTATTATTATTATTATTATTACGTTTAGATTTATATGATACGCGCTCTGCTTTCTCTCTCTTCTCTCTCACTCTCACATCCACACATCATTATTTCTCCTTCACTATCTTTATCTCTAAATTCACTCTCCTTTAAATTCCACTTTTCTCCTTTCTTAAGCTCTCTCTGATTCTTCTTAATCTCTCTCTCTCTCCCTCCTCTCTCTCTCTCTGTCCTGTCCTCTGTCTCTCTTCTCTCTCTCTCTCGCGCGTGCGCTTCTATTTCTTGTTTTCATTCCACTCAACTTCTCAATTGATCTCTTTTTTAAGTGTCTCTTTAACATCCTTTATCTTTTTCTTTCTTTTTCTTTTTCTTTCTCATTTGTCTCTCTTTCTCTCCCCAACTTTCTCGCTCTACTGTTATCTCTTTCACGCACATGCATCACACACACCGCACACTCACACACACACACACTACACACACACACTTCCTGCTTCTGTTAATCTCTTTCATACACCTTAATTCCTAACTCAGACCTACTTTAAAACTCGTAAGTTATTCTCTCCCCTCTTCTCTCTCTCTCTCTCTCTCTCTCTCTCTCTCTTCATCATCCTTGCTATATTCTCTTACACACATAAACCACACAAATGCACACACAAAACGCAATGTTTTATTTGGTATATTGTTTTAACATTTACATTTGATGACCTTTTCTTTGCCTATGTTCTACGTCTATCGCACTCACTTCAATATTCTTCAAGAAATACTTTAATATAACAAAATATTCTGATAACGTTTTCTTTGTTTTTTTTTATTTATTTTAAATTTTGTTTTTGTTTTACTTTCCTACCCGAGAAAATCTATCACACAGTCTCACAATCTCGTTAACTGAGGCAAATTTTCACCATAAATTAACTTGGACATGAACTATGCATAAACAAAAAAACCTCTCACTTGTTGTGTATTTTTTATTCCGAGGACATAAGTGTAATACTAAACATACAGGCAAATATTTTCAGAGGGTTTAAGTTTAATGGTTATCTCGTTTATTGAAATGTCACGGTTACTGCTGTAGTTGCATTGCTAATCGAATATATCAGACAACGTTTAATATAAAAAAATATACAACTTGGCTGACCCAATGCCGACTGAAACAGAATATAAATGTACAATTTCACACAAAATGTCATAGAATATACATGTTTATATCACCAAAAATGCTTATTTGCTGACACGCAGACACAAACACTTACACACACACATACAACAGATATATATATATATATATATATATATATATAATATATATATGTATGTGTGTGGTTGTTGTTGTGTGGTGTGTGTGTGTGTGTGTGTGTGTTGTCTGTGGAAAGTAATAATAATGTAAAATAATAAATTTGTGATAATTATCTCTCATTTATCTTTTCATTATGTTTTCAATATAGTCGGTTCATTTCCATTTCATTATAAAGGCACACACACACACACTCATAAAACACAACACTCATAAACACACACACTCATAAACACACAACTCATAAACACACACATATATAATATATTATATATATATATATAATATAAGTAAAGAAATAACAACACTTAGAGATTTTAGCATTATAGTCTATTTCAGGGAGCTTAGACAAATAGTCTAAATCTACCGACTCATCAGATGCGAATATATAAATATATATATATATATATATATATATATATATATATATATAAAGTAGTTTCTGTGGCCTGAAGTCGGTATCAGCCAATCAGCGAGAGAGACTATCCCTTTCACTAGCACTAGACAAGAAGATTGTTTTGCGTCAGCTGGTGCGCAACGCCTACCATTAGCTCCTCACTTTACTGCAGAGATCCATGTGCAACTCATACCCTGAGTTGGCCAGTGCCGGTATCGAACTAGGAACCTTGTGATTTCTAGCCGAAGGCTCCACCGACTAAGCTAACACGGCCCTTATATATTAAATATATATATATTATATATATATATATATATATATATATATATATATAATATATTATATATATATATATATATATATATATATATATATATATATATATATATATATATATATATATATATATATGCATGTTGTAGATTTTGCGTCTCCGTATGCTTCTAGTGCGTATATATTTGAGATATATTTTTGTATGTATCCGTTGTTGGAAATACATATACCCGGTTTGGGCATAGGTGTGAGGGATTAACGTACTTATTATGCTAATGTTGTCGCCATAATATGTTAGTTAAGGAATAAATATCAGAAATTCTGTAGTTTTTTTTTTTTTGGTTTCTTTTATTAGACGTAGTGAAAAAAAAAAATATATATATATTATAGAGAGAGAGAGAGACATACATACATACAGACAGACAGACAGACAGATAGACAGACAGAGTGTGAGAGTGAGACAGAGACAGAGACAGAGACAGAGAGAGTGAGAAATCGAGAAAGATAGGGTTAATGAGAAACAACAATTTTGAAATAAAATATCTAATCAAAAATATCTACCGTTTTCAAAAATTAGGGAATTTTCACAATAAGGGGGTGCAGATAGGTTTTTAGAGTTATATGTTGATGAGCGTACTATTGTTTTTAGACGGTTAGGGTAGAAACAGATTTGAATCTGGTGAATAATGGTGACATTAAATTCTAATCTGAATCCTTAGAGTGATTGACACGCAATAACCTTAGCTTGAACTCCGATTTCCGGTCACGACGCAAAAGGGAATTGAAGGTTTTATTTAAATAGTCAGCCGCTTGACGCCCAAATGTAAGGACATACTTGGCGTCGGCTACCGAATGCGGTTGAGATATCCTAAGTTTAAGTTTAATAAAATGTAATCACGAAAACTATATGCCTTGCGTTTGTTTCTAAAAACTATGACAACCTTGGCATATATCAAGTCACCGGAGCTGGAAAAAGTTAGATGTAAGAACAAAGACCAAACTAGCCTCCTACGAATAGAAGTAGAAGTTAGCAGAAAGCGTCCGGACCAAAAGACCGAGAATGAAGATGGCTACTCATTAATACAGAAAGTACAAAAAGACTATTGAATATGGAGGCACAACCACCGGTAACCCTCATAAGAGAATAGAAAACCAGAGACGCCCCCCCCCCCCCCGAGCCATGATATATATACTCAGAAACAAGTGGTATATCATGATATAATATCCATAAATAAACTAATAACAGAAAAAGTGTAATACTTTTTCTTTAATAGCTAAATATTCTGATGTCATAAAACATTCCTTAAACCAACAAGATTCAATGATTTGAATTAAGCGAATATTTATTCCAAACCATGCAGACGGAAATATTATGGAATAACGTAATATTGAGTAAAAAAAAATCATGGAATTTTACTTCTCTTTCTCTCCCTCTCTCTCTCTCTCTCTCTCTCTCTCTCTCTCTCTCTATATATATATATATATATATATATATATTATATAGAGAGAGAGAAGAGAGAGAGAGAGAAATAGATAAATAGATATAGATACATCCCTCTCCCATTTTATATGTCAGCTTATCTATCTATTTCAGTATTTTTCTTAGTCTTCCTGTCTATCTTTTCCTGTATATATAATATATATATATATATATATATATATATATATATGTCTGTACTCCTTATGTCTCATTTATCTCACTCCATTCTATACCTTCCTGACTCTCTCTCTCCTCTGTTATATATATATATATATATATATATATATATAGGGGTGTTTAGCTTTATCTCTGTTCTCCCACTATTCCCCAACTATTCAACTCCTCTCTCTCACACACATACGCTCTCTCTCTCTCTCTCTCTCTCTCTCTCTCTCTCTCTCTCTCTCTCTCTATGTACTGGTCGGTTAAACATGTTTGAATACCAGAAAATTGTTAAAATTCAACAAATGTATATGCCACATCACCAGTTCCTTTTCTGTCACTTGTTTTAAAACTATTTAAATAATAACTGTGTAGTAAGTAAAGTCGACGGGGCAGCCTAAAGTCGGTATCAGCCAGTCAGCGAGGGAGTCTATCCCCTTTTCAATAGCGCTAGACCAAGGAGATTGTTTTTTTAGCATCTGAGGTCGAGCGCAACACCTACCAACAGCTTTTTACTTTACCGCACAGATCTCTGTGCTACTCATAGGCTGAGTTGGCGAGGACCGGTATCGAACTAGGAACCTTGTGGTTTCTATCCGAACGCTCTACCGACTGAGCTATGGTAATATAAAAGAAAAAAGGAAAACAAATCTTATCAAGAGTGTATGGATATAAATTGGTCGACATACCAGTTCCATATTTCCTATAAAGCCTTAAACGTATCTTATTAAAAGTCCACGTGGTGCAGCCATACAATTGCACTGATATAGCTTCAGCTTAGAAGAATTATTCAATTATTTTATCAGAGAGATCAGATTTTTATATGATCGATAATATGTACATAGCAGTCCATGTATTTCCCATAAAGCCTTAAACGTATTACAAGAGAAGAACAACAAGACATTATAGATCATGGCACTTTTAAGATAATCCCGAATACTTAGAAGAGAATTAGGGATGTCACTTAGCTTTAGTGAAAAGCCACCAGTTGATACTGCCGATAAAAATCTCTATACAGTGAAAATACTTTTTATAATTATTTCAGCTTTTGATAATTCATAATGATATCCAGATATTCTTAGTCTAAATTAGAAATACCATGTTCAAAGATCACTTAACATTAGACTCCGACTGATTAGAGTTTAGTAGTATAATCAAAACAGGCTTTAATTTTTAATGCAGTTTGAGTTCCGCTAATTAGAGAATATTTCCGTACATTTATTTGAAAATTAAACTATAAATATGAAATGAGTTGACACCGAGGTTAATGACTAGCTCGGGAACCTTTTAACTGGTATTATTAAAATGAATTTTGGTACATGTTGAAGGCAAACGAAAATAATGGCCAAGGCAATTCTGGTAATATTGATATTGATTAAATGTTTCCACGATACTATTTTCTGTATTTTACATTTTATCAAAGGAATTGCATGCACGAATGGACGAATATTTGTTTGGATTTCTTTCTTTAATGACATATCAACATCCGTGGGTTATTTAAAGCCAAACCATTCTTGTAAAAGATTAGTGGTATTATTTAACACATAGATGAGGAATGATGAGGTTCATACATTTGGTATTTCTCCGAAATTAAAGCACAACTTGGGTTTAATCTCGTTTGCTATGATGTAGTATTCCAGTTAGTTATTCACCACGCTACGCTCCAACCCTATTGCCCTTATGGCAAGCCCCAACCCCTTTTTATCATATGGGTGCTAGAAAGCGGTGACTGCGGATCTACATGTCCTGGGAATGACGTTAAACTCTATCTGATGGTGAGGTTCTAGTTTTTGAGGTTTGGGGAATGTGGAGCACCCCTTCATCACCATTGCTCCCTGGTCCACTCTGACCCGGAGTGGTAATACCTGTTAGGGTCCCATCTATGGGTTAAATAGAAAACATGAGTTTATAAACAAAATTGTATTATCCATTAAAAATGAAATTATTTCAAAACTTTGTTAGCATTAAACATTTTTTACCAATAGAAGTATTCGGCATAAAATAACCCAAGGGGTTGACATGCCGTAAAACCCAACCCGGACTACCTCAGCAGAATAAAACTTTCCTGTCAAATGAAACGGGACTTGTTATGCAGAGCACAAGAGAAATGCTCATTGGCACGAAACAAATGTTCTCAATGCATTTTTTTTTAGATTCATGTGTAAAAATGCATGGACATTTTTTAAAAACATCAGAAATGGATTTCTCTCGTGTAAAAAAATAAAAATAGTTATTGACTGCAAAAAATACAAATCCTGAAAGCATTATACAATCTTATATATTATTATTATTATCATCATCATCACCATNCACGTATGGTAAACTATCAATTGAATGAAGTTGTTTGTGCTTTATCCATTTTCCTCAATCACATTTTGTTGATTTACCCAATCGGTTCTTTGCTCATTTTATAATTAATAAAATGTTGTGATGTTGATTATCATTAAATAAACGTGAATATAAATAATCTCAATATTATTTTTGAATTTTTTTACAATTTATGATTAATAATCAAAACTTCTAAATTAATTATTACATCTTGAAAGAGAAATATGTGAACATTAAAAAACTGAAATTGTTGCAAAAGGTACAATTCTTTTCCCCTATTTATTATAAATAAAACCAATATCAACAATCAGCATCAACTACTGACTTAACATTTTGTGGTTCTAATATCCCCTTATGTGTAAGGAAAACATAAAAGTAACTCATTTGTCCTCGTGGTTCATATTCAATAGATAATGTTTCATAGTTAAAATTTTAAATTCAGTATATTTATACATACATATAGTCGTCTGGGCGGCCTAATGTCGGTATCAGCCAGACGGCGAGGAAGTCTATCCCCTTTTCACTAGCGCTAGGAGATTATTTTAGCGTCTGAGGTGGAGCGCCACACCTACCATCAGCTCCTTACTTTACCGCACAGATCCACGTGCTACTCATAACGCTGAGGCGAGGGTTGGTATCGAACTAGGAACCTTGTGGTTTCTAGCCGAACGCTCTACCGACTGAGCTAACCCGTTGAAAACACACAATGTTTTTAAAATGAATATATTTTGATATCATTTTCTTTGTAATATTAACAATAACACACACACACACACACACACACACACACATATATATATATATATATATATATATATATATATATATATATATATATATATATATATATATATATATATATATATATATATATATAATATATATATTTAAGTTTTACTTTCTTTGAAAGTTAAATATTGCTCTGCATATTATCTATTTTATAGATTATTATACATTGAGCTCTTTTTAGGTATTTGTAAAGATCCTTGTATAAGTATGTGTTTTCACCTGAAAGAGCATACAGTACGGTTGTACAGTGAGATTTCGAAGATCACAAATAGAATCATCCCTTACAACCAGTCATTTGAATTCCCTTACATCTATATATATACATATATATAGATATAGATATAGATAGATAGATAGATATAAATATATAGTCAAGATTTGCCTACGTCGGTATCAGCCGGACAGTGAGTCACTATATCCCCTTTTCACTAGTGCTAGATCCAGGAGATTGTTTTGGTGTTTGAGGTGGAGCGCCACACGTACCATCAGATGCTTACTTTACTGCACATATCCCTGTGCTACTCATACGATGAGTTGGCGAGGGTTGGTATTGAACCGACTGAGTTATATATATATATATATATATATATGGGGGTGTATCAACTCCTCCACACGAGTGGGATGTGAGACAAGGTCAATTTCTTGAAAGTATGTGGGTAAGATGGTAATAGTGAACCGGTAAGTTATCATCGGTAATGTCGCTTGTTCTCTGCAGATTAGTCATGGTTCTGCCTGTTGTTTTTTTTGTGGATATAGTTATTTACTAAATTTAGCTTAGATGTGGCACAAGGCCAGAAGTATGGGGCTCCCAATGAGAATCGAACTCTCAAACAATGGTCTGCGAAGCGAGCTTGCTAACCATTACACCACGTGAGGTGCCCTTTTTTGGGATGTAGTTATTTACTAAGCTTAGCTTAGATATGGCACAAGGCCAGAAGTATGGGGCTCCCAATGAGAATCGAACTCTCAAACAATGGTCTGCGAAGCGAGCTTGCTAACCATTACACCACGTGAGGTGACCTTTTTTTGTGGATATAGTTATTTACTAAGCTAAGCTTAGATATGGCACAAGGCCAGAAGTATGAGGCGCCCAATGAGAATCGAACTCACTAACAATGGTCTGCGAAGTGAGCTTGCTAACCATTACACCACGTGAGGTGACCTTTTTTTGTGGATATAAGGCGCGTGTCAAATGACCACTTCTACTTATAGACTCGCCGATAAACATGTGACCAACCTATTGACCAACCACTGGCAGTATTCTGCTGCTGATATTATTATTTATACTGGCTGTTCTGGTCATACCTAATCATAACTACTTGGATCTTCGTGGACGACGGAACATAGGATTATAACTCAGGACTTATTCAGTTACCAAAGGATTCTATAACTCAGGACTTACTTACTTATTTACTTTAAGTTCTTTACAACTGGCCAAGGATGGCGGCCAGATACTTAACACTGCCCATCAAACCATCATCGATGAGCTCGACTTCCCTAAAACAAGTGTAATATTTTAATCTCTCTCGTATATTGAATTTAAATAACAACAGAAGAAGATGAAATCGTGCAACAATTAACAAAATATAGATTACTTCATTAACATATTGTTGTATACTCTCTTTCTTTACTTCTATTATTCTTCTGCTCATCTTTGGTATCTTACGTTCTTCTAGCATCTCTTCTAACGTCTCTGTTCTTGCTAGTTGGTCGTCCTTGATTCATTTATTCTTCTATGTTAGTCTTGTTGCCAAGACATTCATCAACCGCAAAACCATAATTTTTATTTAAACTTTTATTTACTTAACTAGACATATTTCTCTAACTAAACACATCGCGCGTGTGCAGGTGAGCCTCAGCTAAGGCAGATAGGCCTTATCTGCCCGACGTCCAAGCTGAAACTGAGAGCCAACCAGGTCCCACGTGACTTCACGTATTTCGCGAGCTTTCTGTAATATTCCATGGAAAGTCCCGCCCGTGATATGAAAAGGGGCCATCCCTTCAGAAATACAGGGGATTGACAATAATCTATGCATAGATTATGTAACAATATGTCACTCATGACCTTGAAAATCTAAATTCTTACTACTTTTTTTTTCTTTTGAGGATATGAGAAGGATAAGGTATTTGTTTCTCATTTTGTTCTAAAACTTTGTTTATCTATCAACCAGTTTGTTTCCTATTTTACTCTGATGGATCTTCATAGTCATTTGATGTTTTACAAATTCTATTGTATTTTTATAATTAAATATTATTAACAATGGAATTATCAATTGGTAACATTTTACAGTTGGCTTATGTACAGCCCTATTGACAAGGCTACCATGAAACCTATCTTAATTTCTCTATTTCATTATCCCTGGCTCAAAAAAAGAACAGTTAGCATATTGTAGATTTTTATACATTTATAACATAATGTTTCTTTGTTTTAATTGCATATAAACCCTCGCAGGTTATGTAATGATTAGAAAAAATTCATAACATTCCCAAGGTTATATACAGAATACGAATGTAATCGTGTCACCCGGTTTCGAACTCGCTTACTACGATGTCACAGTCCAGTATGTTTGTGATTACGCCCGTAATATTGAAATAGAGAGCACGTTTTTTGTTTGTACATGTTCATCAATTCTGACTAGTCTTATCATTCTTCTGTTTTATTTTATTTACCCCCCCCCCTTTAAACACAAATTCATTAAAATGTATGCCCAAGCCAAATTTTTCCGTTTTAATTTTGTTGATGATTTGTAATTTTAATCAAGTTTCTTCTATGAAACATTTGTCGAAACTTTGTTTTTTCAAACTTATTTCTTTCTTTAAAAAGAAATTTTCTATTTTCTTTAGAAAATTTATCAACATGAGAATAACAAAAACAAACACGTATTATTACGCTTTTAGATCACCATACTTTAGAGAAAAAGCTGGGTGATATTTTCATAGATTTGTGGTTAGTCAGAAATGTAAGTATTACCATTTAATTTCTTTCTTTACAAATAAGAATGCGTATTTATTTGTATTTGTAAAGAAAGGCTTATTTTTATTACTCTGTTTAATATTTGGTTTATTCTCGTAGTGAATATTTGTTTGAAACTATATTCACTTTAATGTGTATTTTGTGGAAAATTTTCGGCTTCACTTACTTCTAAAGTGGGGGGTTCGATTTAGAACATTTTTTGTTGGCATCCGTCCGTCTGCTAAAGATGATGGTATAGTATCTCATTTTTAACTGCATCTGCGCGTGTGACTGAACAGGCCAATTTTTGAATGGCAATCTCTGGTGTTAATGTGGCATGTTTTCATATGCTTCTTGCAGACGTATCTAAAGCGTAGGCGTGGTCTCCCTACCGATCGGGTGCTTTCTACTAATTAGCCATACAGTAGATTTTTAGGGGTGCAGCTATTGTCCTTCCCCCTGACATGACCAACCTAGTGCAGGCGTCTCTTGTAGATGATGGCGAATATGATGTTCATGTTTGGGTAGGATGCGGCGTAGGCATCTGAGGTGGAAATTGTCCAGTTTTCTTTCGTGGCTTGAATATATTATCCAGGCTTAGCTACTGTAGGATAGAGTACTGAGAACGCACGCTTTGTAGAGGAGCAGTTTGATTTTCTTCCTTTAGAACATAAGTGATTATACATAACACATTATATCAAGCAACACTATTGTGTTAAGTAGTGTAATCTACAAATGCAGCGATGATACGCCAGAAATAGGTTAAACAGGTATTTATAAAAAAAATGACAATAAACCAGAATGTGCATTAATGAGAGCATACATCAAATAATGTAAAAATAACTCAAGAGACATTTTTATGATATATCAGTAAAATTTAACTCCCGGAAATGGCTTTTGTTTCTACGATATCATTAACCGAGTAAAGTTCACCTTCACGTAACTGACTAGTAATGTTCAGTCTTAATTACTTCTCCTACCGATGGGTACTTATATGTTCTGCATCCTCAAGCGAATTCGTACTGGTTTCCCAATGAGCACGCTGAACCAATACACCAAGAATTTAACGACGTGCAGCGGAACGTAGCCAACCGAACAGGACGTAAAATTCGTGCGGATAGAAAATGAAATAAAAGATAATAAAAAAAAATATTATCATTGAGTTTATGAGTGAGTTCAGAGTAATAGATATAAAATTTATGAAGAGTTGTATCAATTTGGATCATATTGAATTAGCGTATTTTGAAGGAAATGGAATTGGCTATTCGAGTTCGAATCCTAGACGAGTCTGTTCGCATTTTACTTCGGACTACTACCATTCAGGAAAACATGATTAATTATTTTCCTCCACCCAATGGAATATGGCTAAATAGTAGAGCAAACTAAGTTCTTTAACCGTGGTTAGACAACCTATCAAGGAGAAGGAAAAATCGTAATTCTTGATAATATGGAATTATATGTATCATATGTATATAAACCTGTCAATTTTTATAGGTACTACACTAGCTTGCATATAAGTTTTATGTAATAAAACTTATGGAATTCAAGTGTGAACTATTTCAAGTCCAATTTGAATAAAGATAAAACAAAAATAGATTTTTTAATTTAATGCCTGAATGTTAGGAAAATACTTGTTATGAATATAGTTTTGGCATGGGTCATAGAGAATAGTTCACAAGCTTCACTTTTGTGACCCCTCGTTAGATCATGTTCTATCTCTATCTGTGTTACTTATATAGAGCTATTTTTGATTGGGGAGTGTATTTATCATTGTTTTGTATTAACTTAGAATTGCTTTTATAATTACTCATTCTGAAAATGTCAACTCTGACTTTTGTCTCTTTGATATTTTGAAATTGTTGAAATATTGATTGCACTAATTTAACTATTGAACCAACTTTTAAATAATTTGAGCAAATTTTTATGAAAGATAAAATCTAATAAATAAGCTTTTTATATCTGAATCTACATTTTTCGTTTCGTTTTTGACATATCTTTATTTATTGTTTCAAAATATTTTTCAACGAAAAAAATAATTCACAATTTCATCAGTTGTGACACAATTTTTGTAAAATGAGAATGTTCCCTCGAAAAATTCTGATAAAAACTGGTTGGGGATTTACAATACGCAGCCTAATAAACAAACCCTAAAATAACAAAGCAAAATAAACACACACAAACGCACACACAAAAAACATCGATTAAAAATGTGATGATAGATTAAAATTACTACCCAGTACTTTACTTTACGAATTAATTAAAAAGGTAAGAAAAAAATCCATTTTATTTACGGTAAAAATTAGTCTTAAATATTTAATTTCAAGGTGTTGGTTTAATTTATTCATTTAAACACCTGTTTTGACTTGCGTTACAAGTTTTCTTTAAATCATTTAATTTATAATAAAGAAACTATTTTTGTTTACCCCATTGCAGGTATATAATCGAGAGCTGAAACGCGGGCGACAGAGAGAATGACATATACAAACGTGAGACTTACTTGTTGCTTAATTCTTTCTAGTATTCTTCTAAGGGCTAGTTTTTTTAGTCATGCAATTAATTAACTCACAAGACTTTTATTTCCTTGATCAAGATTTATTTAACCCATTCTTATTCGCCGCGCGGGTGAGATCCAACATCAGCAGAGGGAGAGATAGAGAGAGAGAGAGAGAGAGAGAGAGAGAGAGAGAGAGAGAGAGAGAGAGAGAGAGAGAGAGAGAGAGAGATCTCTGTCCACGTCAGGTTGAAACTGAATCTACTAGTTACATTTTCTCATGGCGCGCGAGATTTGGGGTTATCCAACGGAAATCCTCCGCCTACGCTTTTAATACAAGGGACCCATTTCAAAATAACTACAGGGTCTTGTCAACAACCCAAGACACCACATAATATGTAACACTATTTCGACACACACAGGGGAGGTATAATCTCTGTTATACCGGATTTTACTCAATCTAATTTTGTCATATTCGACCCCAACCAGCATATTTCCCAACCACAATCGATTTCTATTTTGCCCAACGATTCTCTCTTTCTATACTCATTTGAACCTCCGTTTTTCTTCTGTCCAGAATGCCGACATCGTTCGGCAACAATAACCGGTTACACACGCGAAAAATATATGCAAGCTCCAAGGCAAAATATAAAAATCTATCAGAATTAGATTCGTCTCAAAACGGCCCAAGTTATTCATTAAATTAATACCTTTCAATGTGTGTTATATATCACTACGTTTACATAGTACATGGTCTGTATGATGTGCATATTGTTTTCTATGAAACCGAGTTTAATGAATTATTAATTGTTGCTATTAATTCTTAATATTATTGTTTTTATTTTCAAACGTATTGAAATCAATCATATGAATAACTTTCTATATATGAATCAGTAAGATATAATAATAATTTTATGTAATATCTGCGTTCTTATTTAGTTTCGTTCGTGTTTTTAATTCAATATGATATTTTATTACATTAAACACTTAAATACCTGCATATCTTGGCAAGCAGAAATAATCTACAGTTACATGGCATAAAGTAGGTATTTACCCTACCCGTTCGCCGTGGGGAGGTTTTAACACTAGAATATGGAATCCAGCGATAATTGAACTCGTAATTTAGTAGTTATTGATAAGCGATATTAGATTACAAACTATTAAAGCACAATGAAACGTCTAAGGCAGGATGTACTCCTATCGAGTAAAAATGACTTTAAAACATATATATCTGATGCATAGGTACGAAACAAATGCTAGTTGGTTGGCTGGTTTTTTTGTTTAACAGCATATCAATCTTTTTTTTAGCTTATTTGCGGCCGAATCATGTCATTTTGATATCAGGCTGCGAAGAGTACCTGCTATTGCGAAACAGATGTATTTGACCCAAGGGTACTGTAATAGGCATGGCCGATTACGCCAACGTAAGCGGCAAAGAATCGCTTGTGTCGTGCACGAGAGACCCAGATGGGACGAGTCAGAATTTGCATAAAGGGTAGCCGAGCAATAATAAAAACAGACGGTCGCAGACACTATGGGACAGCAACGAAGGAAGTGACTGCGAGAGAGGTGAAATTCGGTGGACTACTGTGTTTTGAGTAAAAAAAGAACGAAGCCAGCGGTTACTGTGAGAACATTTTGCTGAACGAAAGAGATTACTGTTGTTAATTGAACGGACTCCAGTTGAAAAACCTTTTTCAAGTACTAACACCCAAGTCAGTCTTAACATGAGTGTAATAGCAATTAAGACGTCCCTCCCACTCCTAAGAGCCCAAGAACCACAAGTTAGTAACGCAGGTTAGTGTTAAGCTATCCCATTTTTGTGGGAGGGTCTAACCCTCTGCAGTAGATATAGTCAGTTTGTTATTAGAAAACGTCGACAAGGCGGATATTATTTAGAGATTGTGTAATAAAATCTCCAAACACTTAAAAACCATTCGTCATTAAATATTACTTTCGGAGTCATGCAGATAATTTTTTTTCCTTAGTGCTGACTCTGTATAAACAAAAAAACTAATGGTGCTGTCTGTTTTCTTTAATTTGATATTTCTGATTCGGGTACTTTATTGTTATCTATTTTTTGTCTTAGTTTTCATTATTGTATTTTCTAGCCGACAGGTACAATCTAATTAATATATCTTCTTTCTCAATTATTAACTGCAGCTTACTGATAAAAGAGAATATTATAGAAAACTAAAACACATGACGAACAAAGAAAGAAAAGAAGAAGCCATGTTCAACTTTGAAAGCTGGCATTTTTCAAGTCTGATCAAAATTAATTTTCAGTTTCAGCTTTCCTGATATAGACATACATGCATGAAAAAATAATTTACTTATTAAATGTAAAACTTGAAAGATCAAAAATGAACACGTGTAATATTTTAAGTGTATGCTTCAATGTTTTGTGTTTGAAAACTTTTAAGAGTTTGATAATCGAATAAGCTGTGTGTTCCTATAAGATGATAAGAAAATAAAAATATCAACGCCGCCATTCGAAAAATAAACATTATAGATTTTATTTTTGTATCATCATCATAACCCTTCCTTATTATTGTCTCGGATATCATTTAAATCAATGTATAAGAATTTGTTTTTGTTATGCGAGTGCAAAATTATCATAGTTCTTTATATAAAAATTTTAAAAAATACTTTATAATAATATGAAAATTGAAATGTCAATAAGTATGAAAGAGAATGTTTTGAAAGTTCTAAATTGACAGAGAAAACAAATATTAAAAACTAATTTTCTAAATGGTTAAACTAAAAGTGATTCTGTGCTCTGCCATACGAGATTAGATGAGAGGTGTAACGGTTATGACACTGAGCAACATCTGGTGATTTGGACCGCATCACAAATAACATAAAACCACATTTGATAGACCAGAAAGGACACTTCTAAAGCATCGAAGTTACACCCTGTCGCATCCTGAACCAAAACACTGCTTCGATACCATACATATCACCATCACACCAAAGATGCCGTACTTGGAATCATTCACAAAGAACAACGATGGAACACTCAACACCCCTAACGAATACAAAAGGGACAAGAATTATCCACACCTACAAAGAACTACAATGGAACACTACACCCTCAAATGATACAAAAGGGACAAGGAATTATTCACATCTACACAGAACACTACAACACATAACTCTACACTATAAATACGAAAGCAGGCGAACAAGCAGAAACACCTACAAACAATTACACATATATTACATATTTTCAATATTTATCAATCTGCCAGGGGTTTTATAGTTCGAGTGTGGTGGACAGTATCTCTTCATTATCATTACTCCCACTTACAATGTTTATCCAAAATGGTAGTACCTGTTAGGATCCGAACTATAGGCTAAATAGATGTGTTTAAAAAGTTTCCATGTAATGACTAATATGCTGCACTGCGATATTGTAAGTAAAAGAACTAAAGTTGTCGGGGTGGCCTAAAGTCAGTATCAGCCAGATAGCTAGGGATTCTATCCCCTTTTCACTAGCGCTAGACTAAGGAGATATTTTTTACGTCTGAGGTGGAGCGCCACACCTACCATCAACTCCTTACTTTACAGCACATATCCCTGTGTTACTCAAACGCTGAATTGTTGAAAGCCGGTATCGAACCAGAAACCTTGTTGTTCCTATGTTGATGAGTGAGTTTTAACTCTAATTACCCTATTACTTTCATTTTCAGACTAATGCATTTGGGAAAGTTATGAAGACCCTAAACCAACAGCTAGGAGTTAGATTATACCCCAAGGGTTATTCTCCAAGGATGGTTTGGGCATTGAATAACCCCTGAAGTTTTATATGCCATTGAACAACACCTGTTTAAAAATAGCTCGTATTCGATAGAAACAGTTGGAACCATATACCTGTAAATTATTCTTATTAGAAATGTATTTGAAGCCATGAGGATTTAGTTTCTTGAAACCATATGAATGTGTACAACCAAAGAACCAAAATGAAATATAGGCCAGTAGGTAGAACATCGCAACTCTAAATAAAATGTTCATTAAATGCGATTCCATAATCTCTTGGCATAAAATAACCCTAAACATATTGAAATGGATTAAAGTCTCTCAATCGATCCGAGAAGGGATTAACTTGTGGGAAGTTTGAGATGTTTGAAATCTCTTATCTATTTTTAGATAGATTAATCAATAAATATTTAAACATTTGTTTAATTATGTTGTTTTTCTTCATATATTTTTTAGATTATTTAATTTTGTTATTCTTCTTGTTTTTTTTTCTTTTATTTGTGTTTTATTTGCTTTTTATTACCTTTTATCCCTCATTAATTTTTTTAATACTTTCTCTAATTTTATTTTTTTTATACCTCATCGATTTGTACCGATACTATATTGTTATTTATATTTTCTATTGAAAAATAAAGAGGATAACTTCTCTTAATCCCGTCCCGGTCAAAGGTTGTATGTTGATCTTATTAGCATATAATACTTGCTGGCCACCACAAATCTTCCTTTATAAAAAGTACCAGTGCTCGGTCATTGTACAAACAATCATACATACCCACATGGCAAGCTAAAGAGGCGATTCTTCCAGACTGTGGTTATATCAGTACTGCTGTATGGCTGTACCACTTGGACCCCAACGAAGCGCCTTGAGAATAAGCTTGATGGGAGCTGCACAGGAATGCTGCGAGCGGTCCTGAATAAGTCGTGGAAACAGCACCCCACAAAGAAGCTACTGAATGGCCACCTTCCTCCCATATCACAGACCATATGAGTAAGGAGGGTTAGGCATGCAGGACACTGCTGGAAAAGCAAGGATGAGCTCGTAAGCGACGTACTACTGTGGAGGCCAACACATGGACATGCTAATGTGGGACGCCCAACCAGGACCTACATCGACCAACTATGTAGGGGTGCTGGCTGCTGCGCAGGGGAGCTCACAGAGTCGATGAATGATAGGGAAGGTTGGCGATAGATTGTCATGGATATCCGTGCTAATTGCGCGACATGATGATGATGATGATTTCATATTATATGCTCCCAAACCCGGTAGAGCTCTCTAGGGGTTACTTAAATTAACCTCCACTGCCAACATAAAGCAATGATCGTCTGTTGTTTACAGACTGACTCTCTCTGGTGATCGTAAAATATATAAACAAATGTATGTATTTAATAGTTTAAACATCGCCCCTTAACGGTTTCTGTCAAACGGCTGAGAGGTCAACGAATCGGGCTGACGAAAAAGTCAATCGAATTTCGCTCCTGGTCAGAGGTAGTTGCTGTGAATAACCACACTGAAGAGACGTGAAACGCCAAAACACGATGTCTGTGGATGACTTATATATATATATATATATATATATATATATATATATATATATATTGAGAGAGAGACACACACACACAGACAGACAGACAGACAGACAGAGAAAGATATCGGTCTGAGACGTTACTATGGGTTGTAAACCATACATTTTGTCACACTTAAACAAAGGATAGATACCGATATGTATTTACAACTGTCTTGAAAGTTAAAACTATGGGGAATTACTCGTATAACACAGTGTCACCCTAATAGGTTACAGTAAATATCAACCCATACTTCTACACAGAATATTCCCCATAAATTCGTACACACCTTAATTTTACTAATAAAATTAATTTTCTTCTCTCTCAAATATATCTGGATCTAATTATTTCTATTTAGACATTGCGATATCAAAAAGCATGTTATGAGGTGTTATTCTTAACACATTCTTCACCATTGAAAAGTGGAACCAAAGATTAAATTGCGTAGTCACAAAAACAGTATACGATTTCAAGTACTTGTCAGTTGTTTTTGTTCTCATCCTGTATAACACAAAATACAATCGCACACACACACACACACACACACACTTGGACACACAGACACAGACACACAGAAACACACACAGACACAGACACACACATACACACACACACAGAGTTATATTTCTGTTTCTAGAATAGCCATGCTGTTGAGTTTGATGATAAATAAGACATAATATGGGTGGTTTAGCTCAGTCGGTAGAGTGTTCGGCTAGGGATTACAAGGTTCTTGGTTCAATACCGGCCCTCGCCAACTCAGCGTATAAGTAGCACAAGGATCTGTACGGTAATGTGCGGAGCTGATGGTAGGTGTGGCGCTCCATCTCAGATGCTAAAATGATCTCCTTTGGCTAGCGCTAGTGAAAAGGGGATAGACTCCCTTGCTGTTTGGCTGATACCGACATTAGGCCGCCCTGACGACTTTACTTTTAGTTTACTTATAGTACACTATGTTCCACTCGAAATTATGATATCTTGGTATCTTTGCTTTCGAATGATTTAAAACTTAAGTATTGTATTTCTCTGAATGTTTGAGATGAGGCTTGAAGATTAGTATTATCTGCGTTATTCGGCCTATTGTCCCAATCTTCATTGTTATTTGTACAACGTTTCGGCCGATATGCCCTCCGACCTTCTTCAGGTATTTCTTGTCGGACTCGAGAACCTTCTCGGACTCGGTTCAAAGTTCCGTGATGGCTCCCGATTACGACAAGAAAGTTCCCGAGTTCGAAAAGAAGGTTCCCGAGTCCGAGAAGGTTCCCGAGTCCGACAAGAAAAACCTGAATAAGGCCAGAGGGCATATCGGCCGAAACGTTGTACAAATAACAATGAAGATGGGGACAATAGTCCGAATTACGCCGATAATATTAAGTATTGTAAGGATGTATTTATATTATGGGTGATACTGTATGTAGCAGATATTTTCTAATTAAAGGTGATATGGTTCTAATTAGAAAAATATCTTAGTCTTAATGGAAATGTCTAACGAACTATTGTTCATTGTAATCTGTGCTTTAATCTAATTCCTATGAATATTTCAAATTTCACTAAATCATTATCAGAATGATATCTACAAAAATAATAATTCGCCCATGGAATTGGAATAATAGTGGTGATTTCGCCAATCTTTTACGCAAGTATCTGATTCATTTAAAGTAGTTTTTAATATGTTTCATATTTCTATCATTACAGCATCATGCTTACATTCTATACATATTTAGGTAACGCTTCGGCCATTGGTAGGATATGACAGGTCAAATATTAAGCAGTATCATCATCATCATCATCAACATCTTCATCATGTCGCGCTATTAGCACGGATATCCATGACAATCTCTCTCCAACCGTTCCTATCACTCACTGTTCTCGGGAGGTTTTCTGCGCAACATCCAGTATCCGCACAGAACTGGTCAATGTACGTCTTTGCTGGACCACCCACACTGTCGTGCCCATGTGCTGGCTTCCACAGGATGACGTCACTGAAGAGTTCATCCTTGTTTCTCCAGCACTAATTTAAATTCAAAGTGCTCCCTTACAAAAATATAAATAAACGAGCCTGGCCTAATATTGCTCATAGCTGGTAGTGAAAAGATAGTTGCTTGACTGATTTCAACGGCATTTCAAACCGTCTGGGTTTATTTTATTCCAACGTATTAGGGAATCACGTCAGTGTTTGTTCATTGTTATCGTAATTTTCAACGCACGCATGAACTCTTCCAACTATAAATAGCAGCAGGTTCTGCTCTTAAGCGAGAGTCAATATTTCAGAGATCGACTTTTTCTCGATTTGTTTACGCCTTTACATTTAAACAGATATGCTCTCTTAATTTAATAATTTCAACTAATTAAATTTCAATTGGGTATGACTTCAATTAAGCACTTATTCTCCCAAAAATTGTCTATCGCCATCTCAAACAGACTATAAAACCTGTTTGTTTACTTTCACACACACACACACACACACACGCACACACACACACACACATATATATATATATATATATATGGTAGGTTCAAAACCCATGATAGGGAAAATCACATATATATGTGAAAACATGTGTACCAAACAAACTAAAACCTACATATGGAACGTGTAAATTTAGTCAATTATATATTCTGTGTTTAATTCTAATCTATTGTTTATATTAGGACCTAATTTAGCTATTAATAAACTTTCTCTAATTCTGAGATTACCAATGTTGCGTATTATAGCCTCTATCTTAACTGAAAAATTGTTGTCCTTATTTTTGCATTTGATTAGGTGTTTATGGAATGAGGATGCACATCTGTGGATGTGCTCCTTGATTCCAATGTGGAGGGGTCTAATTGTACTACCTATGTAGAAATTAAGGCATTTGGAGCAAGTTAGACGGTAAAGATAGAGGCTATAATACGCAACATTGGTAATCTCAGAATTAGAGAAAGTTTATTAATAGCTAAATTAGGTCCTAATATAAACAATAGATTAGAATTAAACACAGAATACATAATTGACTAAATTTACACGTTCCATATGTAGGTTTTAGTTTGTTTGGTACACATGTTTTCACATATATATGTGATTTTCCCTATATATATATATATATATATATTAAGACCCATAATTTCGGGAATTGGTACTGCCCCTCATAATATAGCTAAATAGGTAGCCTTAGTAAATCTCATGAGAAATTTTAATAGCTTAATTGAAAAAATAAGAAATATAAACATGAACAACAAATGTCTAGCAAGCCTAGACATTAAATCACTTTACACAAATATCCCGATTGACAAATGCATTACTCGTTTAGAAAACTATCTCAATAAAATTGATACTCCATTACCATTATCTGTAAACAAGATAATCCAAATTTGCAAACTTTGCACTAAATGTGTGTGTGTGTGTGTGTGTGTGTGTGTGTGTAGTAAAGATTAGAGGGAGAAATGTGGACATATAGTATACTAGAAGCAGCTACCAGGCGTTGCCTGGGTAGAGGGGATATAAAAAAAAATTAAGTCTCGCAGATCCATTGATTGTTTTGGTCTTACATAATTGATTTATAGTTTAATCACGAACGCAACTAATGACTTACCCTTTTCTTACAAATCAAATCCTAATTTTTATATATCTTTCCAGATATAAAGAAAATCTTCATCATGTTTGCACAAAAATCAAGCTCTGGTGATAGTGAACGTATACATATATTCACATTGTCATTAATTGTTTTATTTTCGTAGTTTCCTCCGGACATACATACACACAACTGCTCTTTATATATGTATAGATATAGATACCTTTGCTAAGGTAGGATGTGACACAAGCCCATTTTTGAGCTTGATGCAACTGTTTTCCTTATTTTTGAGCGATCGCCCAATATGGCATACCCCAATATGTCATACTATTTATTCATAATTAAGTGCATCAGCATAAAGTGAAACGCAGACAGATATGTTCCACATTTAAACACTCGTCAACGATTTGTCATTTCGTATGACAAAAAATCCTGCATGCCATAATCCAAAAACATACACCCTGATTATCTGATGCTGCTTTAACTTTTATTTCTTCTCCGTTTCGTCACCTCAGCTATAGTATGGAACAATCCCTTTTTATGATAAAGAAAGTAAGGAAAGAAAAACGACATGCTACACAGAAAATATAATAAGAAACAAAGAAAGAAAAAAAGAGAGTAGGGAAAATATAGAGAAAGAAGATGAGCGCACGGAAGCGATGAGGCTAATCTGTTTCAATCGAACACAACGAAAAGATGAAAAGAACGAAGAAAAAAAGAGGGAGAAAGAGTTACATCAAGATTATTAATATCTTATATATTGAAGAAGTTTTAACAATAGCTCTTAACTAAACTTATCAAAAGTTGTAATAATTTAATCATCATACAGTGGCATATCCACAGGTTCTGTTAGATTCGATTATAACGTGACTGGGATGATTTATTTAAAACTTTATTCTATTTAAATTTATCTTATTAATTCTACACGAAAGAGATCCCTTTTCTCATATTTCACTTCCTGTTGCGTCCCTCAATTTTCTCACAACTCTCAACATCTAATATATTTCTGCACCGTTTCAAGAGTTTTTCATGAGATTCTATCCGCTCGTTTGTATACAATTTTCAAATCCCATTTTAGTCATACGGTCATCGTCCTCCAATGCTGACAAGTCTTCCACTTCTTTTCTTTATTTTTATTTACTGTTTGTCAATTGCCATCCTAAGGGGTTCAAAGCGGTGTCCATTAATTTCATGCTCCGTCGATTCATCGATTTTTGTTCCACTTGTGTCCAGCCTAGGGACGGTTCCGGGTTTCACAATATTTGGTACTGACTGCGCAGAAAATATTCACCACCATCGCCTCATCATCCTTTTCATCATTAGTATTACATTGTTTATCATTGTATACCCAAAGCAAAATCAGCGCTGCTTCATACCTTCAGATTAATCCTTTCACTTTCTCATAATTAAATAGTGCTATTACTACTGCATGCGTTTCCGTACAAGGGTGTATCAA
>CM042146.1:3845968-3848468 GCA_023376005.1 Doryteuthis pealeii | reverse complement strand
TCAGTTTTCTCCAGACAGAGAGATAAGATTTATTTACGAATCCGATTAATATGGCCAACATGTTTTTAATTTTGATTGAGTTGGGAGGTTTTAATTGTGTATCTCTCAACATGAACCAGTGTATATGTTAATTGGTGAGTTTGTGTACGTGTTGCCACTCGCATATTCTTACATACATACATACATACATACATCAGCACATACACTACCGCGTATCTTCGTATGTAAATACACGTGCGGATCTGCTCGAGTTAGGAATGGGATCTGAGGAGGCAAAGTAATAATACGGCAAAAATATGACCCACCCAAATAACCATATATATATATATATATATATATATATATATATATATATATATATATATATATATAACACAAGATGTCATATATATATATTTAACACAAGATGTTATATAGAACATTTCTATGAGTAAAAGATGAAAGATCTTCATGTTGAATGTAAGATAAAAAATTATTTACGGTTATTTACGTTGCATTTATGAATGAAAGCCAATGATCCGATCATTGCATGTGAAAGCGAAAATTATTGATCAGAAACCGTCGAATGTCGAACGTGAATTGTCCATGAGTAAATGTTAAAAAAAGGTTATGACGTATTCCATATGAATATTAATATATATATAAATATATATATATATATATATCACTCTTATATGAATATCTTATATATATATATGTATATATATATATATCAATCTTATATATATATGTGTGTGTATATATATATATATATATATATATATATATATATATATATATATATATATATATATATATATATATATATATAATCTTATATATATATATATCTTATATATAATATATATATCAATCTTATATATATATATATATATATATATATATATATATATATATTCATCAATGCTTCTAAATAATAAACAAACATCCAAAAATCTTATTCACTTCGCCGAAGGGCATACGGTCTGTTTGTTGTTATTATTCTCTCAAAAACGCCCGCTTACCTATTATGGTAGAGGCGTGTAGTATCATTTGACAAGCTTAATTTCGCTGTGATTGTTAGCTGTGTACTGTGGTCGAGGCGATATAGTGTTTCACTATGCTTGCTGAGGTCCCGGTTTCGATTTCTGTCGGAGGGAAATCGATAATATATATCGCTGATGAGACTTAATAAAGTCGAAATAGTCTGTACGATATTCTACATACCGAGCGATCCTTTGCCGGGATTACACTTGTCAAGTTCATTTTCTATAAGAAAAGTATCGAATTTTATGCGATACATGCGTTGTAAGTGCCTTCAAGTAAAAATTTAATATATAATAAATATATATATATATATATATATATATATATATATATTTTCCTTTTTCAGACCTTCTATACAATTGATGACGATAGAACTAGATATTTGATTATATTCGTATATATCTTCAGTGTCTATCATGTGATGCAAAAGACTTAATTATTAACTATAGAATGATACTGACTTGATTTGATGTTGTTCTTTTATTTTTTCGTCCAAGTTTGAAAGTCAATTTCCTTCGGAAGGAAGCAATTGTCATTAGGTTCTGTCAAGGGAATTGTGGAATTATACCAGACAGAATCATTAAATTATTTATTTCAAATATAATTCACGTAAAATACAACTGTGGAAATGTCTCCAATTCGCTTTCTTTGACAATAAATACAAGCATTTTTTTTCAGATGTTGAGACATACAATCAAATTGTATCGTTCTAAACAAGCTGGTAAATTACAATTTAATCTCAGAAATACAATTACACGGGAGGTATTTTCAATTTCATTCGTTTTTTTTTTTACCGTTTGGATATGAAAATGGGTTGTGATTTAGAATAGTTCTGCTGATATAACTAATTCAGTGTCTTTCGACATATTGATGCTTCAGTACTTTCTTTGTTTCTTTTGCTTTTTTGTCTTTTTATTATAAAAACCCATATATTTTATGGCCCTAAATTAAAGAAAAAGTGATTTCTTTTTTATTTCTGTCGAACAGGATAAAACTTGTAATTCAGTGAGTCAGAGGCAAACAATCTTTAATAAGTCATCTTAATTCTGACCCCCAACCCAAAAAGAATTGTCCAATGTTTTTCAACAAAAAGTGGAACCTATTTCATTTGATTAAAGAATTTTGAGATTCCAAATAACACCAAGACTTTCGGTCAATTCACATTGAAAGCACCAGTTCCTGCTAGATAACTTAAGTTATTAGTAATGATCCTGTTCAATACTTATTTATTTTATATATATATATATATATATATATATATATATATATATATATATATATATATATATATATAAAATAAAGGGAATGACTTACCAGTAAAAGATATTGAGTAAATCCCAATAGTTGGTTAATACAAGTATTAATCGAATAAGTCAGTGTTATAACAAATATAAATTGCTCGATTCATTATTCGAGAAGACAATTTATCGATATGAGTTCGGTCAAGAAATTATTTGTATTAAATAGGAATACT
>CM042146.1:3828468-3840968 GCA_023376005.1 Doryteuthis pealeii | reverse complement strand
TTTTCTCTGGGCTGACTTCTTTTCAGGGCTTTCTACTGTGGGTTGATCTTCCCCGTTGATTTATTCGTGTTGGGCGGGTCATTGCTTGTTTCAATATTAACTCAACAAACAAGACTTGGTTATTTTTTGATATAGCTTTTTGTTTGCAATCCAGCCCATGATTTCACCGCAGGGAGATCGACAGCAGAGTGGCGACATACATGTCCACTCGCTCTGAATTATCTGCCGCATCTGATTAACTAACTATTTCATACCTTTCATTTCTTCTTCTATGTCAGTCTTGTTACCAAGACATTAATCAACCACAAAACCATGTTGTTTATTTAAACCTTTATTTACTTAACTAAACATTTTTCATCTAACTAACATAGCGCGCGTATGCAGTGATCTCCAGCAAAGGTAGCACATCTTCTCTGCCTGACCTCCAAGCTGAAACTGAGAGCCAACCAGGTCCCACGGGACTTCACGTATTTCGCGGGCTTTCTGTAATATTCCACGGAAAGTCCCGCCCGTGATATGAAAAGGGGTCATCCCTTCTGAAATACAGGGGGTTGACAATAATCTATGCATAGATTATGTAACAGACTCACTCGCCATCAGTCTCAGAATCTTTTTTTTATTATTATGAACTCATTGCACATTCGGTTTTCCGGTTGACACCGGGGGGTCCAGCGAGCTTCGGCCGCTGGACTTGCCGAGAGTTTAATAATAGCGTCGATCCCAGGGGGCTATCCCCCCAGGCAACGACGAAAATTTTTGTTCTTTCCCACCCATGAGCTTCGGCTTGTGGGTGGGCCCACGTTAAAACGAGGTCTTGTGCAAAGTACATACAAGTGGGGTATGAGACAAATACCCACTCGCCGTCAGTCTCGTAAATGTGTGGATTTAGACCTGATCTGGATACAGGATGGAAAATATTACAAGCAGGAACAATGGCTAGTGATGCACTAGCGCTTTTCTCTTTGAAACAGCTACATTGTTTAAAAGAAGTCAGATGCGTTATAAAACATGGCCTCGGTATTGACGTAAACAATGCCGGGCTTCCATAGAAACTCCATCCCTTCATATTTAAGTCATAGTTTTTCCTTATCCAACACCGTTTACCCTAACATATATACATACGTCAATCTACTTAACCAGCCGAAACAAAGCTAGGGCTGTATAGATGAATATATAAAGTAAATATAACAACTATTATGGGATAGAGGCAATAATTACTAAGCTTATGTTACGATACAGGGTCAATTAAGAATGGTAGGAAGATAAACCTCAGTTAATTCTAGACGTAAAAACGTTTTATTTATAATCATAGCATTTATAGTCTGGACATCGATAATGGACGCCTGTGGGGAATACAATATTTCTCAAAGTGTAATGGTGGAACATTAATAAAACGTCTTTAGTTTGTCTAAATGTTAAAAAATGTCTGATGTTATTAAAGAATATCAAGAAAAAAAAAGTATGTTACAAAAATCTATTTTGTATGTGTGAGTTCATTTTCGCGCACACACACATGCGCGTGCGTGCATCTCTCTCTCTCTCTCTCTCTCTCTCTCTCTATATATATATTATATATATATATATATATATATATATATATATATATATATATATTGGAAATAAAACAACTATTCAACTTCCAGCTATGGGTAAATAGCAGGGCAAAGTCCCCATCACAGAAGTGCTGGAACGAGCAAACATAAACAGCATGCCCGCCATCATCTGGGAGAGACGCCTGCGCTGGCTTGGCCATGTCAGGAGGATGGGCAAAAGCCGGTCCCCGAAGACCTACTGTATGGTGAACTAGTGGAGGGTACCGGGAGACGACATCTAGGCTTCAAGGATGTCTGTAAGAGAAGCATGAAGAGATGTCCCATCGACATAAACACATAGGAGGCTTTTGCAGAAGACCGTGCGACCTGGTGCCTCCTCGTCAAACAAGAAACGAAAGGGAGTGAAAAAGAGAGGAAAGAAGCCGCCACAGAAAAGAGAGCTAAAAGGAAGGAGAGACAACAGCACCCCAAAACCTACAGAAAACATCACCTTTTGTTTGCAATCACTGCACCAGAGACTGTCATTCAAAGATCGGTCTGTTAAGCCACTTGCGTAGCTGTAGGTAAACAACAAAGGTAAACAAAAAAATGGACACTACGCCATCGTCTTTAATAGACGGAAGTGTGCCAACTATATATATATACAGCACGTGCGCTTGAGAGAGAGAAAGAGACAGAGAGAGTAAGACAGACAGAGAGAGAGAGAGAGTCAGACAGAGGGGGAGAGAGAGAGAGTGAGAGGGACTGGGAACAGAGAGAAAAATAAAAATAGTATATGTGTTTTTACTTATCAACCCAACCGTTCGGCAATGGAAAAATGCGATACAAGGTTGATTTTTAAGCGAGTTAAATCTAGTGCAAATTTAAATTCCTTTTTTACTTCCCCAACTTCCCGGCTACCGTGATTAAAGTGTCGAATCTGTTTTACAATTTACTCATAACTTGGGAGGAGAAGGCATAAGGGATTCATGCCTTTTCAAATACATTACCGCGAAGTGAAACAGTATCCTCCGAGATTCTAACTCGGGTCATCGAGTTCATTCACCGTCTGTTTAATAGCACGTGTGTATATATGAAAACCATAATACTATTACTACAAGATAATAAAACAAACGCCTGTTTAATATTATATTGTATAATAGAAGATTTAGATGATGTCATGTTGGATTAAAATAACATATCAGCATTGAAAAGCATGTTTCTTTTCTTATACACCAATAAATGCGAGTGGATCATATTTCACATTCATAAAAAGATTCCTTGGCTTCTGTGTAATAACAAATGTCTCGCCTGTGTCTATGAAGGAGATTTGGAGCCAACCTTCTATATAAAGTCTGTTTCACTTTTATGTTAATTGCCACAGACGCCTTACACATTTAAAAGCTGCATTTTCAATCAGTTCGTATTAAGTGTAGAAACGGGTTGAATGTCTATCTTCCTCGGATAAGATGAACAATGAAATCATGACGATATAATTTATCAAAGTTTATGGTCGGATCTAAAACTTTGCAACTTTGTTTTAACCTTCTCCATTCCAAAGATATACGCCATTAATGCAGCTAAGTGAATTCTTCTTTCGTTTACTGTAATATATTAGAATCTCAAAGCAGGCAAGAAAGCGCAATTTTTATTGGTGTATCGCTCTGTTTTAGCCTTTGCTTCATTAAGCACATTTATTATAAGGAAGATGAAAGATTGTCTCATGCGTTTTATATTGCTTATTTTATATTATCATTATTTTCTTTTTTTGTAACTTAAAAAACATTAGAACCTAATGTTCTATGGGGCGTTTTTGCCAATGTTTAAAAGCTATAATTCGTTCTCATCCTTCCTTTTTATATTGACCGAATCAAGACAGTCCAAAAAAACATATATCTGTTAATTAAATGGCTTTGAATTAAAGACGTCGCTTAACTTATGAGAAATCTTATTTTGATATTGAATAATATATATTCTTTAAGATATTTATCGACAAGAAAGCCATTAGAAAACGTAAATATTTAAATGGCGATCATAAATTACCGTATTAGTCAATTGCTTAAATGTCAACTTCGGCCGCTTTTAAGCTCAATTCCGAGTGAGCTTTATATATGTAATCTTGTTTTATGTTATACCTAATATAAGATTACTTAGAGCATATATATATATATATATATATATATATATATATATATATATGAGAGGTATCCAAAACTTGGTAGTAAGGGATGATTCTATATGTGATTTCTAAGACACACTGTATTATTATTGGATGATCCAGTATGTGTGAATACTGTGAATCATTAAATCACTAAAGAGAGCTCAATGTATAATAAACTTTTTAGATTATATACAGAGCAATATTTATCTTAGAAAGGAAGGAAAAACTCAACACCGTAATTCCATAATAAATTTATTTCGACCAAAAATTTATATAGGCCCCAATTTTGGTCGAAATAAATTTATTATGGAATTACGGTGTTGAGTTTTTCCTTCCTTTCTAATATATATATATATTATATATTATATATATATATATATATATATATTATATATATATATAACAATGATGATATAGTGTTCTATAATTAATAGTTATAAGCAAATGATGCAAAATATCGTTGATGGACCATGTATATCTAAGTTAATGTAGCGTGGACATGAAACCAACTACGCATGGTTACCGTCAGTTTCTCGGCTGTGCGATTTTAAAACCATTCACAGGCGAGAAACTATCAATAACTAAGCGCCGTTGACTTCAAGTCTACTCCACCCAAACATATATATATATATATATATATATATATATATATAGTCGTAGAAGAAATTATTTCCCGACCGCGGTTTCGGTGTTACTCTAACACCTTCATCAGGGGGGGGGGGGGTGAGTGGATATTTTCGGTTACTTTATATAGCTAGACTGATATTTCTTTAATTCTTCCTGAAATTTAATCTTAGTGGGCTGCTAGTTTGTAGTTGAGGTTAAACTCCTCCTATCCTGGGTAGTAGTGCGCTGTAACATTATACTTTTATTACCATTACCATTATCTTCAACTTACTATATTGACCTTTATGGGGTTAGTTTGTCTGAATTTTATTTATTTATTTATTTATTTCTTCTAGCAGTTTTTCTTTGTAACTGCTTTATCATAATTTTACTGTATTATGCCCTTATTGATTAATTTTATCTTATTGGTATTCTAATGCATTGCGTAATCTATGCATACATTTTCCTAGGAACTCGTCCTTTTTATTAATTAAGTCATTTTTTGTGGGGGGGGATCTAATTATTTCTAACTTTTCCTGTAGACACAAGAAGCATGGATCCGTCATATATATATATATATATATATATATATATATATATATATATATATATATATATATATACATATATATATATATATATATATATGTGTGTGTGTGTGTGTGTGTGTGTGTGTGTGTGTGTGTGTGTATGTATGTTTTACTGAATCATTTCGATCTATCTCCTTTTAATGTGTGATATTCTAGAGGGTATCTTTATATTTTCAGACAGTATTTTAAAATTATTTTTTTTAACTTCAAGATATTTTGATACGTTGTGTTTTGCATAATAATTCATAATATTTTAAAAGAACAAAAATAAATGTGTCTATATTTTTGTATTAACAAAGAAAACAAAAATCTTTGTTTAACGCAGATTCCCAGCCAATCACATTATGAGTGTCATAATCTTTTAAAAGTTCAACACAAACTGCACAGCCAATTATATGCCTGAATCTTTGGAGAAAAAAAATCAAGTTCACTGTCCGATTTTCTCAAAATAACATTGACCTCCCATATGAAAAATGTGCAATTGCTGTTCGCTTAGATTTAATTTTTTTTCTGATTTCAGTCTCTCTAAAACTGTTCTGAATGTACGTGCTGTTCTCAAAGAAATATTGGGGGAATATATTAATCGCTATATTTGTTTTAAAAAGTGAACTACACTTAAGAGGTCGGTGTCCCGATGGAGAAACGAGAAAATGAGAATCACTAAATAGTTTATAATGATATATATAATATATATATATATATATATATATATATATATATATATATATATTGTCTAAGCTCCCTGAAATAGACTATAAAGCTAAATCTCTAAGTCTTTGTTATTTCTTTACTTATATTTTTGCTCTGTGACTCTAACATTAAGAGCACACATTGAGCTCTCAAACTGCGACAGGTTTTTAAAATAAAACTCTTGTGTCGTAGGAAGAATTTTTCTCTGTACATTTGTATTAATATATATATATATATATATTATATATATATATATATATATATATATATATATATATATAAATAAAAAGGGAATGACTTACCGGTAAAAGATATTGAATAAATCCCAATACTTGGTTGATACAAGTATTAATCGAATAAGTTAGTGTTAGAGCGGATTTAGTATTACAGTGTGTACGGAAATAACCTACTCGAGTTTCATCATAATGATCTTCAGGGTAAATTTCCACTGAATTAATTGATCAAATCAGTGGAACTTAATTTATTAATTCAATGCAAATTAACCCGGAAGATCTTTATGGGGAAACTCGAGTAGATCATTTCCGTACACACTCTAATACTATATATAATATATATATATATATATATATAATATATATATATATATATATGGTCTCTCTGATGTTAGTAAGTAAATCACATAATGGTCAATAATTTTGTTTGAAAAATAATTGTCAAATTTTAAACAATAAATATAGCTGTCCAAGCAAATCCCGAGTTAAATGTTATGTAGGTATGTAGGTATGTATCAGTATGTTCTATTTAAATTATTTAAGTTATTTTATGTATACTAAGATTGAGTAAAATTATTGACAAAACCAAATAATCACATATTACTTTAATGACTGTTATTAATTAATATATGGATAAATATTAGGAAAGATGCCCACTTTAAACTTGCTTATGCAACCAGTCTGAGAGAAGGAAAAATCTAAATTAAGACCTTGTAAAATCTACTTCAGAAATTGACCTTGTTACATTCTACTCGTTCAAATAACTACGTACACTGAACGTGATTCCACAAACTCTAAAGTATGAAATAATCCCAAATAGGTTGTGATGCCGTTAAAACAAATTAATCAATAATTCAATCAATATTTTGGCATATATGTTATTGTACATAAATATGTGCACTTAAACACGGAAGAGTCACAATTCACGGAAAGTGAGTCCCTTGCTTCCTAGAAAAATATATTATTAGGTTTCCTATTGCTCCATTTCCGAAACAGAACTCTGATGCATGCCTCAGATGGACTAGATCGAAAATATATAAAGAAACTAAATGAACACTGATCACATGCCCTCTTCATACGTAGTTGCCAAAAGTCTTTTTCGCTTTCCATCGTTGCCAACTTCAATGGAATTGTCCGGTCCAATGAGTAAATCCCCGCTGTTTGGCACTATTTCTCTGTGCCGTGTACAATTTGCTTATTCGAGGAATAATTGCTCTTGGTTAATCCAGGTCGTATAGCACTTTCTCTACTATTCTCGCATTCTTTCTCTTCTAATTACTTTGTAAAACATTTTCGTTTCCATCACACTATTCTTATTAGATTCGTTCCAAATTTTCCATTGAACACAGTCACATTTCTCGTAGAAAGTAATTAAAGTTGTTGCTATTCATAGAAATGTATCATTATCAGATCTGCTATAATTTATTCTTGTATTTACAAGATGCTTGCCATAAACTAGATAAAAGTTGCTTTTCCACGTAGATACGTATTTAAGTTACGCTGAACATTGGCTTGTTGTATACTCTCTTTCCTTACTTTCTTACTTCTATTTTTCTTCTGTTCTTCTAGCGTCTGGACTTCGTCTTGAGGACTTCGTGTCTGGTCTTCCATTGGGGATTTCTCTTTATCAGAAGCCCTGTGTCATTGGCAGTTTTTAGATAATAACACAAGACTTCGATTTACTTAGATCATATTTTATTCTGAAATCCCCATCAGACTACCTGCGCAGATTGAGTTGACCGCGTGCATAACACGACTTACCACCGTCGCGGTTTTGGCCGATCTAACTAAAAATCTCTTTCTAATCTAAACCGGAAGAGGGTCTTCTCCACCGATTCTCACGGTATCCACCAGAAGGATCAGGATGAGGTCAAGCCTTGTCATTAAATCCTTCAAGGCCGTGGGCTGCAACTTATAACAGCCATTTTGGTTTCTACACTACTGTACATAAGTATTAGGAATCTAATAATTATTTAACATGCTCATATTATATATACAACTACTGGCGAGCTGCATTTCTGAACCACTTTGAATTAACAAAACCATTGGAAGAAATCTTCATTGGAACTATATAAGGACGCTGTGCACTATCCTGAGCAAATACTGGAAGCAACACCCTATATAAACAGCTGTATGACGACTTAACTCATATCACAAAAACAAAAAGCATCCAAGTAAGACAAACAGGACACGCTGGACAAAGTAAGGATCAACTCATAAGTGACATTTTCCAGAAGGTACTAACGCATGGGCATAATAAAGTGGACCGTCCAGCAAAAACGTACATGGATCAGCTCGTTTTGCGAATACATTATGAGGAAGATGAAAGATTGTCTCATGCGTTTTATATTGCTTACTTCATATTATCATTATTATTTTCTTTTGTAAGTTAAAAAACATTAGAACCTAATGTTCTATGGAGCGTTTTTGCCAATGTTCAAAAGCTATAATTCGTTCTCATCCTTCCTTTTTATATTGACCGAATCAAGACAGTCCAAAAAAACATATATCTGTTAATTAAATGGCTTTGAATTAAAGACGTCGCTTTACTCTTGAGAAATCTTATTTTGATATTGAATAATATATATTCTTTAAGATATTTATCGGCAAGGAAGCCATTAGAAAATAGATAGGTATTTAAGTTACGCTGAACATTGGCTCATATAATGTATACAACTACTGGCGAGCTGCATTTCTGAACCACTTGGAATTAACAAAACCATTGGAAAATATCTTCATTGGAACTACATAAGGACGCTGTGCAATATCCTGAGCAAATACTGGAAGCAGTACATTTTGTGAATACATGATGTCGGGAGGAGGACTTGCCAACGTGATGACCGATAACGACAACTGGTGATAGAGGAACCTTTCTGTAGGAGAGGTGTCTAATATAGCTTGAATCAGTTTAATCTAAATATGTATTAGCACTGAGAGTGAGAAGCTTATTATATGCAAAAGGGAAAATAATCTATTTATTCCACAATCTAATATCAAGAATTATACACTCTAACCATCTTATATCCACAAATACCTCAGTCGGTAGAGTGTTCGACTAGGAATTGCAAGGTTCTTGGTTCGATACTGGTCCTCACCAACTCATCGTATGAGAAGCACAGGGGTCTATTCGGTAAATTGAGGAGCTGATGGTAGACCTGGCGCTCCACCTCAAATGTTAAAATAATTTCCCTGTTCTAGTGCTAGTGAAAAGGGGATAGACTCCTTAGCTGCCTGGCTGATACCGACATTAGGCCGCCCCGACGACAGTACATTTTACTTTACAACAAATAATGATTATGGAACGACATTCTTAAATTCTCTCTCAGTAGAAGGCGTATATCTTAATAATACTCATTTACATGAATTCAAAATTAGAAATAACAGGAAATATTTGTATAATTAAATGAGGTTATTACGCCTATTTCGTTGTTGTAGCTGAAACCGAGGCTGTGAAGTTGTGTAGATAACAATAAAGATGACGACAATTGTCTGAAAAATAAAAAATAATATAAATTCAAAAATGACTAAAATATAAGCGCTCGATCAGAGATATTGAGCTCTCTATGCTTAGAAATATAGTGTCCCTGTTATCTACAAAATATTATATATATATATATATATATATATATATATATATATATTATATATATATATATATATATATATTTTACATTTAAAATCACAAGTGATTTGAAACTTTACATCTTTCTTCAATTACGCTGTAGACTTGTAAGTTACTTTTTTAATAGCTGGAATATATCATGAACAATTTTGATACTCATTATACACTTTTATATAATTTTACATCAAACTCTTTTGAGTTTTATTATGAACTATAATGCTTCTGATTTTTAAAAATAAAATTTATTTTATTTTTAACACAAAACACGCATTTTTAAAATTCCAGCATTGAATAATAGCGTTTGTTCGTACCCTTTCTTCTAATGGTTGTTTCATGCCGTCTTTCTCTCATATGTTGCTCTTGATGATGACCGATCTATTGAAGCGGTCGAAACAGATTTCTCTCAGCAATTATAAAACATAATTTGTTTTTTCAAAAATGCTAAATTTGATACTGTCGGATTAATTTCCCATCTATTATCTATATATATATATATATAATATATATATATATATATATATATTATATATATATGGTCGATGATACGAGCAATCTTTACTGATAAGTTTTTATGCTATATTATCAGTATTAATCTGGTGTGGATGTTAAGCAGTACAGTATGTCATTTAGAATATTCTGTGAGAGTCAATTGCGTTGTGGTGATGTTTTCTCAACTAACTCTAGTATGCTGCAAATAGACAAAGCCGGAAGCAAACAAAGCGCATACACGAAATTAGTAATTCAAACTGACGATTATTTACATATACCACTGTTTATATTTACAACACACACACACACACACACACATATATATATATATATATAATATATATATATATATATATATATATATATATATATATATACGTGTGTGTGTGTATGTGTGTGGAGAAAGTAGATAAAAACGGGATGTTATGGAAACTGGATGTTTATTGTCGACGGTGCAACGTTTCGGTCATTTATACCTTCTTCAGGACTCGAATATAATTCTTGCTTCAATGAAGGACATTTTCAAATTAGTGAGAACAGTAGGTTGTCAGTAGGGGCAGGGGTGGTTGGGCGTGGGTAGTGGATGTTCTTCTCTCTAAATGGGGAGTGTTTATATGGTGATGCAGGTGTGGGATGATGGAGATGGGTCAAGATGAATGAGTATGTGTATGTGTGTATGTCTGTTTTAATTGTCTTTTATATACATGTGTGTTTGGGAACTGGATTTGTCATTAGGTGTATATGTGTGAGTTTATATATATATATATATATATATATAATATATATATATATATATATATATATATATATATATATTGTAGATGGTGAACCCTTACTTATTACGGTATCACAGGGAAGGAATATATATATATATATATATATATATATATATATATATATATATATATATATATATATATATATTTATATATATATATTATAATTTTATATATATATATATATATTATATATATATATATATATATATATATATATATATATATATATATATATATATATATATATATATATATATATATTTATATATATATATATATATATATATATATATATATATATATATATATATATATACATACATATATTTATATATATATATATTTATATGCAAAGTTGCATATTCTCTCAAAAATATATATTTATATATATATTATATATATATTTATATATATATATATATATATATATATATATATATATATATATATATATATATATATATATATATATATATATATACAAAATCATAATAGCAATATATTATCATACATATTTACATAAATTTCAGAATACACAGCTATTATTTTTATACATATCGTAAGCAAAGCATAAGATTTTCAAACTAAAATTGAAAACTTCCTTATCAAAGCAATATTTCACTTTAGTTTTCTGTGCACACCTAGCCGATTCATGATATAATTTCCATATTATCAGATGTTTTCGGGAAAAAAATCTTATTAATAATTTATCAGAGAATCAACTCGTAAAACCTAACAATTTATTCACTACAAGCGTAATTTTATTGAAATTTCATAAGAGGAAAATTTCTGTTAATCTTGTATAAGAATTCAATAAACAAATTTATAGACTGACGAAACTGTTAGAGAAAATGTATTAAATTTCAGTAATTAATTTAATTTCTGTAGATTGTAAATAGCGTGCGTATCAGACTTTGAAATTATCTTGTGGAAATTTAATATTAAAAAAAAATTGAAAAATAGAAAACATTTTCAAGGAAATAATTCGGTTTCTCCAGAATTAAAAAAATATTCTTTTTTCTTTTAAATTGTTTTTTTTTGTTTTTTTTTTTCATTTTTATTTCTAATTAAATAAGTATACGTATATTTAATTACAATTTATATGAATCTTCAATGGATTTATGGTTTTGCCAATGGTGTCATAAAAGATTACGCGAAAATGTTTATATGATATGTTTGAGAATGAGGCACTTGTTGTGTAATGGTTATTTTCGTAGGAAACAAACACGGCTAACCGAGTTAAAATCCTATTTTAGCCTATTTCAAATTTCTAATACCCTTGGGAAACGTATGAACCCAACTATGCGTAAAGTAGTAGAACAAACATAGCTCTTTAACTTTGGAGAAAGAAAAAATTGACATCAAACATATTACATATTTACCAACCTCTCCTCATGAGCAGGATGTGACACAAAGTCAGTTTCTTAAGCGGGGTTTAACAGGTTTAAATTCACAGTTTTCTTTCTCTACCGAGGTTAGAGAGCCTAATCTAGAGAGATAATAATTCGATACATACATTTCCTTTGGGTATAAGTGCTATATAAAATCTACCCCTCCTAGCTGAGAATTGATCTCTTCTCACTGTGTGCATTTCCTACGATAATAACCATTACATCACACGCCCCCAAATTAAACAATACTGATCCTCTTTCCTATTCCACTCGTGTAGAGGGATTGAGTAAAAAAAAGCAAGAGTCTATAGCCAGAAGGAATAAGGGAGTTCATGCCTTTTACAACGTTATTATTCCAAAAGTGGGCACAACTATAATAGGCAACTGGATTTCGAACTAGCTTATTA